>JAPKLX010000014.1:3307830-3459714 GCA_026898415.1 Leonotis leonurus | reverse complement strand
CATGTCAGTTTCGATTTTTGTGTAAAGTCAACGTTATGTCAAAAATTGAGTAAGTAATAAAATTAGTGTATTTATAGAAATGTTTAATAATTCGTGTTAAAATTAAGAAAATGACTATAGTTGGTGTATTTTAGAATTATTTCCCATAATATTTATAATGAAATATATAATTTGATTTTTATTTAATAATTATTTCATTAATATTTTTATTAAAATTTTTAGTGAAATAAAATATATAATTAGATGGGTGAGCATGTACTTAACAGACATGTTCGCTAATATTTTATGAGTATATCTCGCATAATTTTTGCGGGTAAAAATAATAATTAGCCATATCAATATACACAAACTAAAATGCTAATGTGTTCATATATGGATAGCCACTATCCATTCATGTCTTACGATTGTCATGCATAATTTTGACTCACCAACGAGATAAGTTTTTATACATATAACATTAATTATTTGATGATTAAATAAATATTTTTCCAAATAAAAATTATTTATTTGATTTTGTTAATTAATTGATTTTATCTACCAAATAAATAGTCAATTTTTTAAATTATTTTTTTAATTAAGACATCGAATGATTATATACCAATAAATTTTATACGGGATAAGTCTGCATGTAACAATTATATTTTGCAACTGATATAATTTTTCATGTAGCATGGATTTGCAATTATGTTAATAAAATATATGCAATGTGAATTTTTACCAATACATAATATATACGATAAATTACGGTAAATAATATTTACTTCTTATAATATATCAATTTACATTGCTTTTTAAACAAATTATTGTATTTTTAATAATATTTTTTTATGTTTCATCAAATATAATATTTTAAAATTTATATTTATAAATCAAATGTAAAATAATTTTCCGCCGATTTTCGACCGATCATACACTAGTAAATACATTTTTGTTGAAATTAATTTCCAACACCAATCTGTCATTCTCTTATGTGTGTTCTCGATTTCCAAAATTACAATATTTGTGTTCTCTAATTGTAGTTCTATATATTTCCATCTAAAATCTTCAAACCTCAACTAGTATTCAAAATATTTAGTGGGACGTCCTCCTCCTCAACATGTAAATAACCAAACCCAAAATTTGGGGAATTAAATTTTGATACACTATTCATTTTAAATCAATAAATTTGCATAATGGAGTGAATCCTAAAAAATATTCTTAAGATTTCATAGATGACAGTATAGAAAATGAGAATATTTCTAGAGATTTACATAGATACAGCTCACCCAAAGTTCACTAAAATATCCAAACCACCAAAACAAAAATAAGGAAGATGGATTACAATATAGGAAGCATAATGTAACGTCCAGCCCGTAATGTCCCAATTCGACCAGACTACATAAGAACATTTAGAATACACTAACATCTTGTACATATTATTAGAGTACAATATAATGTAGGAATAGCTTTATATAATATATATATATATATATATATATATATATATAATATGTATTTATAGTGGTCAATGTATTTTGACCAAGTTTTAAGTGACGTGACATTTAATTTTAAGGAAATTAAATGACCTAGGGTCGATCTATATTTCAAGTAGATGATCGTGGTATATTTATTTTCTCTAAACCGATTCCCGGTGAGTGAGAAATAAATGTTTAAAGTTAGTCACTTAAAGTATGAAGTTATGTGTTTGGGAGTAAAGGAGAAAAGGAACTCTTGTCCCACATTGGTTATAAAACCAACATTCGTCATGTATATAAGGAGATAAGGAACCTTATGGTTTGACAAGTTGGGTCAAGGACCATCTGGCGCGTGCCGGTCTGCTGTCCTGGGCATATTTTTGCTAGCGGTCTGTCCCAGACCACATGCGCCACCATTTGGTTGGTGATCTGGTCGGTGGTTTGGTCCAGCAGGTGGCCTGCTCGAGCTGGTGATCTGGTCCAGCAGTTGATCTAGCCCAGTGTTCTGGTTTGGCCTGCTGCATGGTGATCTGGTCTGGTGGACTGACCTGTGCCATGGCCTGCCCAACGATCTGTGACAATGATCTGTCCAGTTTGTGAGATCGATCTGGTGATCGATCTGTGATATCAATCTCATTGTCAACAAGCTTATGATGAATGTTGACAAATGTAGGTCCAAATTATATAGATTAATTTTAAATTAATTAACACTTATTTTGTAACTTCTGTAACGTCTATATAGATTAATTTTAAATTAATTAACACTTATTTTGTAACTTCTGTAACGTCCAGTGGCTTAATGAGAATTAATTGCTATGAATAAATTTTAATTATAATTAATTCATGTAACTTCTCTTGAGTGGATTTGACTTATATATAGGTGGTCTCCATGCATTTCACTTAGAGGACATACACGAGACATCACTTCATTCACAAGCTCATCTTGCTGCATCTTCTCTTCAAGCATTTAGAAGGAAGTTTTGTTCTCAATCTTTTCCAGTTCGCCGGATCTCGAAGGTTTGCGGTGCTGCCACCTCCGAGACGTAAAGCCGTTTTATCTTTGGAGGCATCTACACCTTACCGAGAGCACTACCAGGGCGTAATATTATCTTGCGGAAAGAGGATCTTTCCTCGACTCGGCTTCCAGATTTTCCTCTGAATTTATTCTGTTTTACTCCTTTGTAAAAGAATAAAATAGCTACTGCAAATAATATTTTTACTCTTTCGAGATTATATTTGTTAACAATCGCAAGACAATATTATTTTTTATTTGGGAGGAGTTTTTCCTTTATTTTTGTTATAAAGGAACAATACAGTAGCTCTTTGGAGATTTCAAGATTTGGAGATTTGGAGATTCCAGTAGCCAAGCCTCACCATTTGAATTTCAGTTGCTGAACCATTTGGAGATTTGGAGAATACAGTAGCTGAATACAATAGCCACTGATTTTCTTCACTATTTGTAGATGGCATCCTCTGCATCCACTGAGTCCAACACCGCAACTGCCTTCGCATCCACCGTAGCTGCTGCTGTCACTACCGCTACCACCGCTGCTGCTGCCAGAGGGTCTTCAACGATCCCAATCGTTGTCGACGCCACCACCAACACGCTGTTTACCGGGCTTGAAGCCAGTACGATCTCTTCGGGGTTGAAAGGTGGTTCCACGCATAATGGCACCGTTGGTTCAACTTTTAGTGGTTCCGTTGGGTCCATTTTTGGATCCGATGTTGGAGCCCACGGGCTCAACACATCGGGCTCTATCTTGGGAGCGAATTCGGCACCGAGGATGATGCATCCTGCCGAAAAGCCACCGAAGTTCAACGGTGCTGACTTCAAACGTTGGCAACAAAAAATGTTGTTCTATTTGACAATATTGGATTTCGCCGGATTCCTCAAGTAGGACGAGCCGCAGACATCGAGTGCCGAGGAGACGAATTTCACTGTTCGGGCTGCCTATGACAATTGACACACTGGAAATTACCTTTGTAAAAACTTAATTCTAAACTCTTTAGATGACAGTTTATACAATGTGTATTCCGTTGTGAAGACCTCCAAAGAAATGTGGGAGGCTCTTGAAAAGAAGTACCGTAGCGATGACGCAGGTACAAAGAAGTTTGTTGTAGCTAAATTTTTAGACTACAAGATGGTAGACTCCAAACCCATCATGGATCAAGTGCAAGAGTTTCAACTCATTGTGCACGATGTCCACGCCGAGGGGATGATTCTACCGGATGCATTCACGGTGGCGACCGTGATTGAGAAGCTACCTCCAAGTTGGAATGACTTCAAGAGTTATCTCAAATACAAGAGAAAAGAGATGACTCTTGAAGACCTCATCGTGAAGCTTCGCATCGAGTCGGACGTGTGAAAGCGTGATCCGAAGGTGAAAGGGCCGATGGACGCAAAGGCCAACTTGTTGGAGAGAGGCGGTCCCTCCAAGAAGCGTGCTCGCCCAAATGACAAGGGCAAAGGGAAGCAAAAGCCAACCCGCAAGTTCGATGACAATTGCTTCAACTGTGGTAGACCAAGCCACACGTCAAGAGATTGTCGTGAGCCAAAGGGCTACAAGAAGAAGAAGCATGCTGCCCATATTACCGAGAAGGAATTCAGAGATTGGGATGAAGGCGATCTTGCTGCCGTAGTCACCGAGGAGGTCAACTTTGTGGACAATCAAGGTGGATGGTACATTGATACCGGCACAACCGCCCATGTGTGTGCCAACAAGACTAAGTTCGTGACTTACAAAGTTG
Source organism: Leonotis leonurus (assembly GCA_026898415.1). Lineage (NCBI taxonomy): Eukaryota > Viridiplantae > Streptophyta > Magnoliopsida > Lamiales > Lamiaceae > Leonotis > Leonotis leonurus. Next base: position 3,455,512 of record JAPKLX010000014.1, on the reverse strand, counting down.
TTGAGGGGAGGAATCTCAACATGAGAAATCAAGCCTCGTTCAAGGTGGCCGAAGTTGGGGATGTGGTCCTCAAGATGACGTCCAGAATTCCAATTACCTTGAAGGAAGTTCTGCATGTCCCAGACATTCGCAAGAATTTAGTCTCGGGTTCAATACTAGTCAATAAGGGATTTAATTAGTGTTTGAATCTGATAAATTTGTATTGACTAAGTTTGAGAAATTCCTTGGTAAAGGTTATCTTACCAGTGGTCTTTTCAAACTCAATGTAATGGCCGTGCGCCGCAAAAGCTTGAATGATAATATAAAAGCTTCTACTTCCTCTTACTTGATTGAGTGCTCCGATTTATGGCATTGTAGATTAGGACATGTAAATCTAAATGCTATAAAAAGATTAGTAAATATGGATTTACTAAAGTTAAGTGAAGTCAATACTCAAAACAAATGTGAAATTTGTGTTGAGGCGAACATGACTAAATTACCGTTTCATTCGGTAGAAAGGAGTATGAAACCTCTAGAATTAATTCATACCAATGTGTGTGATTTAAAGTTTGTGCAAACTAGAGGTGGTAAGAAATATTTCATTACTTTCATAGATGATTGCATAAGGTATTGTTATCTTTATCTTCTAAGAAGTAAAGATGAGGCTATTGAAGCTTTTAAGAACTTCAAAACTGAAGCCGAGAATCAATTAAGCTGTCGAATTAATATGGTTCGAAGTGAGAGAGGTGGAGAATATGTAGCTGCGTTTGAAAATTTTTGCAACGAAAGTGGTATAATTCATCAAACGACGGCTCCTTATTCACCTCAATCTAACGGTGTTGTGGAACGCAAAAATCGAACACTTGAAGAGATGATGAACGCTTTATTGATTAGTTCAGGGTTTCCCCAGAATATGTGGGGGGAAGCTGTCTTAACAGCCAACTATATTCTGAATAAGATTCCACTTAAGGGTAAGGATGTTACTCCTTATGAGGTGTGGAAAGGAAGAAAGCCCTCATACAAAATAAGTGTGGGGGTGTTTGGCAAAGGTTGAAGTGCCTCTACCCAAACAAGTTACAATTGGCCCTAAAACGGTTGATTGTATCTTTATTGGATATGCTCTTAACAATAGTGCCTATCGATTTGTTATTCACAAATCGGAAGTTCCCAACATGGTGGTGGGAACGATTTTTGAATCAAGAAATGCTATATTTTTTGAGAATATATATCCTTGTAAAGATAAGGATATAATTGAAGTCAATTCTAGTAAAAGAATTAAAGAAGAGACCACGTTTTCTAAATCAATAGATGAAAATCTAAAATCGCGCAAGCGACAAAGGTCTAATCTAGAGGATATAGAACCGAGACGAGGTAGTAGAGTTAGGACTCAAAAGACTTTTGGTCCTGACTATGTATCGTTTTTGTTGGATGATGAGCCAACAATGATTAAAGCAGCTTTCTCTAAGTCCGACGTGGAGCTATATGGAGAGAAGCTGTACAAAGTGAGATTGACTCAATTATGCAAAACCGCACTTGGGTGTTGGTTGATTTACCTGAAGGTTGTAAGCCCTTAGGATGCAAGTGGATTCTTAAAAGAAAGTTTAAAGCAGATGGGTCAATTGATAAATATAAGGCTCGATTAGTAGTCAAAGTCTTTAAACAAAGAGATGGGTATGATTTTTTCGATACCTATTCACCAGTGACGAGAATTACTTCTATTAGAGTACTTCTCGTGATTGCTGCTTTGCACAATCTCGAGATTCACCAAATGGATGTTAAAACTGCATTCTTGAATGGTGATCTCGAAGAAGAAATATATATGGAGCAACCTGAGGGGTTTGTAGTACCTGGCCAAGAAAGGAAGGTATGCAAATTGGTGAAGTCTCTATATGGGTTGAAACAAGCGCCGTTACAATGACACTTGAAATTTGACGACGTGATGTTTTCAAATTGTTTCAAAATAAATGAGTGTGACAAATGTGTTTACATTAAGAACACAAATAACGAATATATTATAGTGTGTCTCTATGTAGATGACATGTTAATCATGGGTAGTAACACCCGAGTGATTAACGACACTAAGTTCATGTTGAAAAGAAATTTTGACATGAAGGATATGGGGGTAGCTGGCGTGATTCTTGGAATTAAAATTCTAAGAAGACCAGACGGAATCTGCTTGTCACAATCTCACTATGTTGAGAAAGTGCTAAAACGGTTTAACGCGTACAAAAGTGTACCTGTTAAAACCCCCTTAGAACTCAATGTTCACTTAAGTAAAAACTGAGGTGAGTCGTTTGCACAAGAAGACTATGCAAGGGTGATCGGGTGCTTAATGTATTTAACGAACTGCACTCGACCAGACATAGCATGTTCCGTGAACAAATTAAGTCGTTACACGAGCAATCCAAGCAAGGAGCATTGGAAAGCTCTTGTTAGAGTATTGAGATACCTAAAATATACTCAATATTATGGGCTAAATTTTGGTAGATACCCCCCGGTACTTGAAGGGTACTGTGATGCTAATTGGATATCGGACGCAAAGGATTCACTTTTAACAAGTGGATATGTGTTTACAATCGGGGGTGGAGCTGTTTCCTGGAGATCCACGAAACAAACGTGTATAGCCCGATCCACCATGGAATCTGTATTCATAGCTTTAGATAAAGCTGGTGAAGAAGCCGAGTGGCTGAGAAATTTTCTAGAAGATATTCCATGTTGGTCGAAGTCAGTGCCTCCAGTGATGATTCACTGTGATAGTCAAGCCGCTATCGAGAGGGCTAAGGGTGGTTTGTACAACGGTAAGTCACGACATATTCGTCGGCGACATAATACCGTAAGACATTTGATCGCAACAGGGGTTATCACAGTCGACTATGTAAAGTCGTTGGATAATCTAGCGGATCCGCTAACCAAAGGGTTAAATCGAGATCAAATGTTTAAATTGCTAGAGGGAATGGATCTAAAATCTACAACATGAGGAGTTCTCATAGTGGTAACCCAACCATGATGATTGGAGATCCCAAGAACTTGGTTCAATGGGAAAACTAAGCTACGAGAGCTTGTGATGGAACACTCATTGATATATCTATTCCCTAGAAGAGCACAATTGATTTTTGAGAATTTGCCTAGTGGTGAGGTTAAGTCTATAACTTTTAATGATTCTTTAGAGATTGAGTAGGGCAAGATACTCGAGAAAAAATCACCTATATAAGTGTGAAGTGAGGGCCGCTTCTAAATAACCACTTATGAATCCAAAGGAGTGTCCAGGGCCCGGAATGAACACAAAACGTGAGAACGGAAAAGGTTTGAGGTGTTGAAGGTGTTGACATCATTGTCTCGGTACACGCCGTGGAGGAATAGTTCAAAGCATAACGCTACTAATCCGCCTGTGTATCCGATGGTGTTGGTTATGGAAGGTTCAAAGCCACAAACTACCTATCCTAATACTATAACACTTCGTGAGGACAAAGCTTGTGTCTGCATCTGCATTTGGGTTATTTCCACTCATGTGGGGGATTGTAGGAATCGCTTTATATAATATATATATATTTTATATGTATTTATATTGGTCAATGTATTTTGACCAAGTTTTAAGTGACGTGGCATTTAATTTTAAGAAAATTAAATGACCTAGGGTCGATCTAATTGTCAACAAGCTTATGATGAATGTGGACAAATGTATGTCCAAATTATGTGGATTAATTTTAAATTAATTACCACTTATTTTGTAACTTTTGTAACGTTCAATGGCTTAATTAGAATTAATTGCCATGAATGTATTTTAATTACAATTATTTCATGTAACTCCTCTTGAGTGGATTTGACTTATATATAGGTGGTCTCCATGCATTTCACTTAGAGGACATACACGAGACATCACTTCATTCACAAGCTCATCTTGCTACATCTTCTCTTCAAGCATTTAGAAGGAAGTTTTGTTCTCAACCTTTTTCAGTTCGCCGGAGCTAGAAGGTTTGCGGTGCTGCCACCTCCGAGGCGTAAAGCCGTTTTATCTTTGGAGACATCTACGCCTTACCGAGAGTACTACCGGGGCGTAATATTGTCGTTCGGAAAGAGGATCTTTCCACGACTCGGTTTCCAGATTTTCCTCCGAATTTATTTTGTTTTACTCCTTTGTAAAAGAATAAAATAGCTACTGCAAATAATATTTTTACTCTTCCCAGATTATAATTTCTAACATATAATTCTCTAGAAGGTCTTAAAACCTTGGAAATTTGGATAAGATGAGAATAATTTAGAAGTATTTCATATTTGTATAAATAGGGCTTTAGTCACACATTTATCCCTTGTTCATTCTTCAAGTAATATGGAATATGATTTGTGCTAATCTTTTATTTATTTATTTATTTAAAAAGAAAAACTTTCATGCATTACATATATTTAAATAACATTTATTTATTATCATAGCAACTAAGAGAAGTTATGGAAAAATAATTTGCATAATTGAAAGAAAAATAAATATATTAACATTCAATTAAAAGATAAATTATTATTTATTTTATATTTAAAATAAACGGTAGTTATCATCTAAATCTTATTTAAATCCCGTATTTTTTAAACAATTAGAGCCATATTTCTACTCAGAGCCTGTAATAACCCGCTCTTTGGTTAGAACTATCTCGTATTAGATAAATCGTGACTAATTGAATTGCACGAATATAAATTGACAAATTGACAATGTTAATTCCTACATGGCCTAAATTTGACTCAATTCAAAATTTTCAATCTGTTTATAAATTAGAGTTTAGTATGAAGTTATACCTTTAACAATTAATATTAAAGAAATCTCATCTTTTAAGTAATTTAGGTGAAATTTCTTAGTTACCCTCTTAAAATAAACAAGACATTCTATGAATGAGTGCAATTATTTAAATACGAATATATGTATGTATATGTGATGATGCATTAAGTAGCAAATATATAAATAAAATAGGAGCCTATGAGGCAGCTATATACGGCTGCAGTAAGAGAAATGATAGATGGGGTGATGTCCCTTCAGCAAATTTTACAACTTGTTATTGGCTCACAAAGAGAATTAATAATAAATGAAAAAAAAAAAAAACATTAAGTTCATGGAGGAGAAAAATCAGCAGCTCTGCAACACTCCAGCTGCAACTCTAGAGTCTAAAGCATAGACTACCTCCTTTAGCAAAGAACCTGCAACACTCCAGCTGCAATTCTAGAGTCTAAAGCATAGACTACCTACTTTAGCAAAGAACCTGCAACACTCCAGCTGCAACTCTAGAGTCTAAAGCATAGACTACCTCCTTTAGCAAAGAACCTGCAACATAGAAGAAGCAAGACAAAGTCAGATTCCATATCTTACCCAAAATCAGAAACTCAACCCCAAGTTATCACCGCATTATAAATACCCAGCCTTTAACTCTTAGACCAGTTTACACTTCACAATCCAACACTTAAAGTTTAGCAAGGAACAAGGAGGACCAAAGGGAGATAGCTTGCCATTTCAAACCATCATACCAAGAACTGTCCAGGTAAATAAAGACTGAAACCTAAGTATTTAAATGATGTATGCACCTCTTAGAACTTAATTCTTCATGCTAATAGGCGAACTTTAACTCAACTTCAGAACCCTAGAATGTGTTTAGTAGAATATACTTAGTAGGTTATGTTCATATTAATCCAGTTTATAGCAGGCTCAGCTTACTACCTAACTGGGCTATAAGAGCAAAACATATGCATGTCAAGGACAATTAGAATGCTTATTTAGTTCATTGCCTTACTTAGGAAAACATAGAACAGAGCATGCTGTTTAGAACACCACCATCACACCCACACAAATCCCAAATAAAAGGAAGAACTGAAAGAAGAAAAATAAGAGAATTTACCTAATGAATAAGGTAGTGGTGGTGCACGGCTATTGCACAGCCGTGAACTCCCTCTGAGAACAGGTCCCGAACGACTTCGGACACCTCGGACAGACCTCGAGTAACTTCGAGCCCATCCGGATAACCCCGGACAGCTTCGGTCAAGCCTCGAACGATTCCGGCAGACCCCGAATCACTCCGAATGGCTCCGGGCAACCTCGAAACACCCCGAACCAAACTCGGACGGCCCCGAACCACCCCGGATAAAACCGAACAGCCCCGCAAGCCTCGGACAGTCCCAAATTAGCTTCAAAACCCACCCCGAACCAACTCCGAACTACCCGAAACCAATCTGTGAATTTAGAACATTCATAAGACTCGTTAATTCAAAGAAGAAAATCAGAATTTGAAACCAACAATTTCATAATAATAGAATTGAAGTTGTCTTAGAGCAATTGATCAATCAAGCCCAAGACATGCTTTGGGAAGGAAGATTATAACTGGAATTGTAGAGAAAATCCTTGAAATTGGGACTTCTTATAAGACTCTCTTCAGTCTATAAATTACTAAAGCATGCGATTAATCAAGAATAGGAGAAGGGAAATTAAATGCAATAAAAGAAATAAGAGAGAGAGGTTATGGGGGAGGGGAATTTGCATCGCCGGAGAGAAGCTTCGGACAAGCAGGACAGCACCGAAGATGGCTACTTTGCCGTTGTTCTGTAACCTCCCGGTGATGAATGATTTCGTGGCTATCTCCCGCGGAGAGAGTAGGAGAGAAGCGAGCGAAGTTGGAGAGCCACCGAGGCGACGAAGGAACGAAGGCAGCGTTGCTGCATGTCTGTGGAGGAAGAAGCAGCGTCAGGAAGGAAAAGAAGAAAGGAGGAGAAGGAGAAGAAAGAAGGAAGAAGTAGAAGAAAGAGGAAGAGAAGACTGACCTAGAATGAAGAACGGCGACGCGGAGCAACGCTGGAGGAGCTCTCCTATCCCTGTCGAGGGAGAGCCGTCGAGAAAGAAATCTGGGCGAGCAAGCAGCGCTGGGGGAAGCCTGCGTTCGCGACGGAGAAGGCGACGCGGTGCTGTGCGGCGAGAGAGAGAGCACGGCGAGAGAGAGAGAGGAAGCTGCCATCGGGAAAGAGAGAGAGCATGGCGTGGTGGAGATCGGAGAGCCGAGAGAGGAAGAGAACCGAGGGGGAGAAAGGAGGAAGCGGCGAGAAGAAAAAAAAAAGAAAGAGGAGGGGGGAACGAATGTGTCTGGGGAAAGAAGAAGAATAGATTAGGTTTAGTCTAAGCATCATAGAAGAGTCTAGAATTGGACCCGGGTTACGGGCCGGGTGCTGGGCCGGGTCCGAATTAATTGATTGGGCCTGGATTATTTTAGTTGGGCCATATAATTAATTCTATTTATGGGCCAAGTTGAGAATCATAGATGGGCCAAGGGTTAAATGAAATAAGTATTGGGCCGGGCCTGACTATAATAGTTGGGCTGAGGATTTTATTATAACTGGACCAATCACTTAATAATGTTGGGCCGAAAAATAAGATAAGAAATGGGTTAATTTAATTGTTTAAGTGGGCTATTAACATTTCTAGTAGATCAAAATTTATTTATTTAGACTAAGCCCAAGAAGTAGATATTAATTAATTTGGATAAGTAATTTATAATAAATTTATAATTATTTAACTAGAATTTAATCTTAATAATTGATTTAATTATAAATCATACTTAAGATATATATTAGCTAGGTTATTTTAACCTATAAGAGACTTATAAATATTTTGACTTAAGAATCAAAATATTCAATTAGCGATTTATTTAATTATTTATTCAATAATTATTACGTAGATGTAATAATGAAGTATAAAATTTTAGAAAACATAGTTGATTTGAGAAATCAACATCTCTAGACAAAAAAATTCGATATTTGAATAATAGTCGAGTAAAGATCCGAGAATAATTCTCCTATATACTAAAGAATAATGTTCCTTACACTTAGAAAATATTAGTTACACTAGAGTATTGTATCTCACTTGAGAAATTTTTAAAGGTTTCGACAAGAGGTCGGATCCGCACATCGAGGTCGAGGCCAACGCAAATCGAGGCTATCAAAGTAGGCTTTTCTCACTCTATAAAAATATGTGTGCATGTCTTCAGAAATGAAATGAGATATTTTCAAAGCACTGTCTTGCCATAAATGTTTTCGATTTATGTATGATGCCTATCTGTTATATTATAATCGAATTCGGGTTCCAGTGGGTTAGCGGCTCCACTCGAACTAGTGTACACCATGGACTGTGAGTCATCTAGATGTTGACCGGTCAAGTGTCTGTGGGAAGTGGCCACTTCCCCGACACAAAGAACGTTCAGATATGGTTGATTACAAAGAACTAGGACTGATCAGTCAAACTAGAACTTTCTCAAAGAAATGCTTTTGTGAACATAGGTGCTTTAGAGACAAAAATCCCTATGTATCACTCAGAATGGCTTGACAGTTATATATGTAAGTGTGCGATTTCGGCACGTGTCTACTGAGTACAATTTGTACTCAGCCCTGCATGTATTTCTAAACGTGCAGGTTAAGAACGAAGAAGATACGGGTGCTACGTTGGCTTTTTGTCGGACTCCTAGTAGCTGACTCTTGGGGGTTCTACGTGTCTTCATACACGTAGGATTTTATTACGCGATCCTATATATTCCGCTGCTAGACCTTTATGTAATAGAACCGAAATTTAAACTCTAAATTATGTTGAGTAATGTATCGAGCTTATGACTCTGACTTCCCGATTTACGGGAGAAGTCCTTGCTTTATGTTATGAAAGGAATATTTATTGTCTTTCTCTCGTCATTTATTCCTTTCATTGGTCATGTTCCCGTCTTTACTAGAATTTGTAGAAAGCGGGCGTGACAGAGCCATTTAATATATAAACTTATACTAGATTGTTGTCCGTCGAAATTCGACAAGATTAATATTTAATAAATGTTTTAAAAGTAAATTTGACATCATTTCATTTATTACTATTTATTGTCATAGATATATGAACTACTTATTCATATATTAAACATGTATTATAAAAGTCGTTAATTATGTATATTTTTTCATGATAAAATTGCAATCGTTCTAAAATTAATGAAAAATAAATAAATTTACAACATAATATATTTATATCATAAATATTAAATTCTCGTAAACTTATGTATTAATAGACTCATACTAACAACTTAATATTTTTTTCGAATATATTTGAATTTAATTTATATACTCATATTCGTTCTAAAATAAAATAAAAATAATTCTAATGCTCATTATTTTTAGAGGTGTTAAAAAAAATCGTGACTTATGCCTTGTAGGGTTTTATTTTTAGAATAGGAAACAAATTAATTTCTCACCATGACTTATGCTTTGTAAGAGTTTTATTTATATTTGTAATTGAAAATTTAAATCCACAACTAAATAGATGATTGAAAATTTTTAATATACAATTAATATATACAGTAAAACATTTAATTATGATTTCAGAATTTGAATCTTTATAAAATAAAAAATTATATTTACTAAAAATAATGTAGTAAACGCTACAATTTAGATATTTGTAAGAGTTTTAAACGTTTAAATATTTTAATTTCAATTTTAATAAAGCTAAACTGAATACTCATAATTTAATCAAGTTAAATTTCACTGAATACTCATAATTTAATCAAGTTAAATTTCACTGAATACTCATAATTTAATTAAGTTAAATTTCACAATATGTGGATTTAAAATATATATTGATAAAATGATTAAAAATTAATATTTGCTATGAAGTCTCAGTATCGTGTAACGATCTTTTTTACTAATGTTTGTTGATTAAAAAAGTAATAAGTAATTATATTTTATATAAATTAACAATAATTTCTATAAATAAATAATAAGACTTAAAAATGAAAATTAGAATTACTAATAATAACTATCCGTTAGTCATTTTTTTTAAAGGGAGAAACTCAATTATTAATTGAGTTTGAATTATTAAGATGTATATAGATATAATTAATTTTTATCAAAAGTTTGCTAATTGTCCATTTCGTTTGTGTATATTAATTTATGATATAATGTAATATATGATATATATAGAAAAAAAAATATGACATAAATATCATATGCCTACATAAATACTACTATAAGATATATATGGTGCATATGTTTTAATTGATTTGGAAAATATAAAACTCCAAAAATTTAAAAAAATAGGAAAAAAAGAATGGGAGTCTGGGAGGATTGTAAGAGTTGAGGTGGACAGCTTCAACCGAACTTGTATTATAGTATAGACTTTTTCTAATTCCTCTAGAGTTGTTCAATATTATTTTTCTCTTCTCCAAATTTCTAAAGGTTAATTTCAAAAATGTGTAAATTTTATTCGGGGTTCATCAAATTAGGCAAGATCGAGGTCATATTCGAATCAGAGGTACGGCGCGACTGAGATATCAGTAATTAAGTTGGGACAGAGGGAGTATTATATAATGAGCAGGACACTAAGTTGTCTATTTGACTTTGTTCTCATTTATTCACGTTCAATTATGTCATTTGAAATTGACGTTGAACATGATCATATTAAGTTGTCCATTAACTTTGCTCACATGTATTTGTGTACGTATTTCGAGTCATTTAATATTGATGTTGAGCAGGACCACTATTTAGTTGTCCATTGACTTTGTTCGCATATATTTGTATATATATTGATGTTGAGCAGAACCATTATTCAGTTTTCCATTGACATTGTTCGTATTCATTTATATACATATATAGATCATTTGACATTAATGTTGAGCAGGACTTTGTCCATTGACTTTGCTCGCATTCATTTGTATACATATTATTATTCATTTGACATAAGGTGATGAACATGACCGTTAATTCAAGTTGTCCACATGGCTTTGCTCCACTCTCTGACGCACAATGAAGTTTGTTTAGTATTCATGTGTGCATTCTATTTTATTAAATTGAATAAGCTCGCATAATTTTCCACACTGAGTATATTCATGTATGCTTATCCCACATATTAACATTTCAAGTAATGAGTTCGGAGGCATGTAGGAGTTCGAATGACGGGTCGAGTTCTTATAAAATTTATATTTCTACATTTTTATCAAATGACTTAAATTTTAGTTTGCATTGTGTTGGGTAAGATGATTGGAATTCGCTTTGAAGTTTATTTTCCCTAGCGATTTTTGTAAAGTTTACTTTTATTTAGTCTTTTTAATATTTTATTTAACCAACTATTATTCTTATTAGAAGTTTATTTTACCCAAATTTATTAATATATATATATATATATATATATTATTTCACTTTCCGCATCAAATATTTATTTATATCTAGTTATTGAACACCTTACAAGTTAGGGTGTAACAAACTAACACATAAAGGAGAGAATAATTGAGAGATTCAAGAGAAGATGAAATCATTCTTAACTAAATACTGCAATAATACGTACACTGTGTATTTATATCATGCAGGTTTCATGATATCTTTATTTATAAACAAAATAGAAGAAAAACATGATAGCACTTTATAACTAACGCTTAACTAAAACAAGGAATGATCTAAGTCGTTGATCTATCAAATAAATCCATCGGTCATTATTATATCATATCTTCTCAAACTAAAAACACAGTTTTAGCTTTTATTCATTCCACCATGCAAGCATTTCCAGATTTCTTCAACACCTTTACCCCTCAAGATGGACTTAACACAGATCAAGCAAGCCCATCTTGCACTTCAACGAATGAAAATGCAAACCGGTCAGTGCCTTCGTGAAGAAATCCGCGAACCGGTTAGTCCCGAATAACATGACAAACTATGTCAATGTGTTTTGTGTGTTCATGAAATACTTGATTCTTTGTGATATATATAGCAACCTAGTTATGATCACAAAACAATGAAATAGACAGTGGTAAAGAAAGATTAAAATCATCAAACAAGTAACTTATCCAGACAAGCTCCCGAGTGATTGCACTCATAGACCTATACTCAGCCTCATCCATGGACACAGAGACCATGGATTGTTTCTTGCACCTCGATGACATAAGAAAATATCCAAGAAACACACAAAAACCAGTAAGAGAGCTTCGTGTCCAAACATGATCCTCAATGTGCATCGCAAAACCCCTTAATCTTAAGTGAAGAAATGTCACGACCGCATTCCACTAAGGATAATAAAGTTGGGGAAACTGTGACTATGGAAGGGATTAAAGAAACGGGAATAGAGATGGGAAAATGAACAAGGCTAGCTGAACAAGAATCTCATAACAAGTCGAATATTTCATCGTACATGGTTAGCATAAAAAGGACTTGAGTCTTAGGATCAATACAATACAACTTAACATGAAAGAAACTAGAGTCTCAAGTGTATTACATAACAATCTCAAACTAGCAGCGGAAAGTTACTCTGATCGATAAAAGCTCTACATGTATGAAGACACGTAGAACCCCCAAGAGTCAACTAATAAGAGATCGACAAAAGCCCGAATGTAGCACCCCTCCTTCACCATCGCTCAACCTGCACGTTTAGAAATACATGCAGGGCTGAGTACAAAAGTACTCAGTAAACACATGCCAAAATCACGCACATACATATATAATTGTCATGTCATTTCCAGTGATACATAGGGATTTTGTCTCTAAAGCACCTATGTTCACTAAATCATTTGAGAAATCTTGAGTTGACAGCGCTGTCTAAGTTCTTTTGTAGTCCACCATATATGTAGTTTCTTTGTGCCGGGGAGGTGGCCACCTCCCACGGACACTTGACCGGCCAACATCTTGATGGCTCACGATCCTTTGTACACTAGTCCGAGTAGGATATCTTATCTACGGGGACCCGAATTCGATTATCATCAACGTAGATAAGTATCATACATAAATCCAAACATTTTATGGCAGATAATACTTTGAAAACAAATTCCAGTTTCAATCTTTCTTTAAAAAGGAAACGAATTTTTAGTCAAGCACACATACTTTTATAGTGTAAGAAAGCCTACCTGATTAGCCTCGGCTAGTAAAGTTCTTTATTCTCGTGATTCGGATTTGATCTCTTGTCGAAACCTTTAAACAAATCTCAAGTGAGATACTAACTCTAAATATGCTTAAAATTCTCTAAGTATGGAGAAATATTAACTCTTATCATTTAGAGAATTTAATCTCGAGTTTTAACGCGACTAATATTCAAATATCTTAATTATTATCTAAAGGTGTCATTGTTAACTTCTTAATCAAGTTATGATTTATAAATCCTAACTTATTAGTTTACCCAATTAATAATGAGTACTAGAATTAACATGAAGGGAAATTCCTTTTAAAAGTGTTTTAATTTTTCAAGTTATATTATCTAAATAAAATCTTGTAAAGTATTAACAACCTTAACTAATACACCTTGGGTATCACTACAAATTTTAATTCAATGTTATGATTAAATCTAGCTAAAGGGATAAATTTTCTAAGCTCATTTAATAATCATTAGTTATAGTTCAATTTAATAAATCTTGATCCAATAATTAAATAATTAGCCTAATTAATCACACTTTAGCCCAATTAGAATTAATGTTGATCCATTAAGATGCTAACTAGTCAATTTACATTAATTAACTCAGTCCACTTTCTTATTTATTTAGACCCATCTGTTAAGAGAATTTCAGCCCACATAAATTTTTATAGTTAATTCCATAGATTCACTGAAGCTGGCTCAATACCTTAATTAATTCAGGCCCGTAAATCAAATTCTTGGCCCAACGATTTAAATAACTCGGCCCATGAACTTGACCCGGGTTCTAGATACTTCTACCCTAGGTTAGTTTAGTTGCTACCCTATTTCTCTTCTGTAGACACTCCCACGCCTCTCAATTCTTTCCTTCTTCGAGACGTCACCCTTGTCCCACTGTCGCGCCGCCGTCGCTCCTCCTTTCATCTCCAGCGACTCGGCCCCTCCTCGGCGCCTTCCCTCTCTCTCTGTTTCTCCGTTCCAGCCTCGCCGCTGCATGGACGAGCAACAGTCAGCGAAGCTCGCGCTTCACTGCTGCCAAAATCTCTCTTCGACCGTCCCTCCCGGCGGTACAGGGCCATGATTGTGGGCATGATTTTAAATGTTTTGAATTGCTACTAGAAGAATGAGGGCTAATAGTTCGAAAATTTGAGGGCTGAGTTTGAGATACGTATACCTTAAGGTTGACACCTCATGTTTTTGGCCAAGAACTTTCTGTAGACCCTTGGGCAGAACCTCTCCCTCTATGTTCTCTTCTAAAATTTTTGAAGTGTTTAGTTGGTTGCTGAAATTTCTTGTGAGTGTTGAGGGGTTGGTATTTATAGTGTAAAGATCTTATAGGGTATGGAGTTCTAGGTACCATTTGATTCTTTATTGCCTCACAATTTCTTAACCCCTTTTTGTTTCTTTGCAGCAGTTCTCAAAGCTTGGCAGGAAGAGAGCGACGTTTCTTCCTTCTGCCTCGAGTGTTCAGCCTCTCACACAGTTCTCTCTCCCTTCCTTCCTTGTTTCACTAAAGCACTAAATCTATTTTATGTACTTTTGAAGTTCCTTTCTTGTGTGGCTATGAATTTAGGAGATTTTCTAAGATTTCTTATCTTATTGTCTTATTAGTGTTTGTTGTTGAACCTTCAGATTTGATTTGTACCGCAGCTCATCTCTCTTATTTGTCTTTAGCTACAGGGTATAGGATGGCAGTAGGGGTAATGAAGGTAGTCCTCCCATTCCATTTCTGTCGATTTTCCCCAGGATTCCCTAGAAGTCCTTTACTTCTTTTGTGTTTATTTTTCACTTGTGTAGACTCTCTTCAAGGATTTTAGTTTGTTTGTGTTTCACTTTTAGAAATTTGCAGATTTCTATGATGTTGCTTTCTTTTCTTATCCCTTTTGTTTCATGTTACAGGGGTGGCAACAAGATGTTGTGGGGGAAAAGGGAATCTGTCAGCACTAGGGTCCTCCCTTCCTTGTTCGAAACTGCTGCCAAGAAAGTCTCTCCTCTCTCTTTTTATTTTCTTTTCACTAGAACGTACTGCTTCTTTTAGTTGTGTAAAAGTCATGTTTATTTTGTTATATATTAGGAAGGTCTATGCAAACCTCTTTTATGTGGAGTATCCTATTGAGATTTGTCTTTTCTTTAGCTAGCTTGTGATTTTCATTTTCTACATTGTATTTATCTATGTATTAAAGGATTTTAGTTGTTCATTAGTTTATGTGTTATTATGTTAGGTAAGTCATATTTATCAATCCTAGTTATACTACACTTTCTATTACAAGCATATAGCTTCACTTAAGTTCATATAATTTCCTTGTGACTTACCCAAATATCAAATGTTTTCCACTATCTATTAGTAACTCTAGTAAATTTAATTTTTCCCGAATTCAATTTCCCGAATGGGTTTAATCAGAATCATTCTACATTTGTCTTATGCTATTACGAATTTGTATCACTAATTCCAAATTAATATTTAGGTTACGAAAGGGGACCTGATTCGAGAGGTTGAAATTCGAATTGGTAAGCTTCTACTAACGTTGGTTGACCATAGTAACTTTTATTATTCAATTGAGGATTTACCTTAAACCGTGTTTCCATTTATTATTATAAGTTAAGGGCTACTATCGATTAGTTAATCAATATTCGAATTTGAGTCAAAACTTATTCTAATGGTATTTTCAATACACGTAAATTTTACTAGTAAAAGAGCGGGACATTATAAGAAACTATAGGATAGAACAACCCCAAAGAAGGACAGCCTTTGAGGTAACACATAACATGTGTTGCATCTGTCCAATGTGAAGTGCGTGGACATATTACAAACTGACTAAGTTTTTGTACAACGTAGGAGATATTAGGCCTAATCAAGTTTAAATATAGTAAACGTCATATAAACCTCATGTATACATTAGGTTGTAGGAGCTCTTCACCATCTTCATTGTTGAGATTAACTTTTGGTGGAAATGGAGTAGAAACTGAGGTACAACCCAAAAGTTCAGTAGTATAAAGTAAGTCTGGAATATACTTCCTTTGCTTTAGATAAGTACCATACATACCACTTGCTATCTCAACACCAAGAAACAGTTTTACCAATCCAAGATCTTTGATGATAAAGGTCTTATGAAGATAAGCTTTTAAGGCAGCAATATCATCAACATTTGGCCCTGTGATTAACACATCATCAACAAAAACTAATATGCAAAAAAACTTATCTCATGATCCTTTGGTGAAAAGGGCATTGCAAAACTCTGCATTCCACTCTCTTGAGGTCTGTTTCAAGCCATATAGGCTCTTAACAAGTTTTAGTATTCGACTATGTTTAGCTCCATTATACCCTTGAGGTGGCTTCATATATATCTTCATGTAGAAAGCCATGAAGAAATGCATTATTCACGTTCGCTTGATGAAGCTACCATCCAAAAATGGTAGCAACAACAATTAAGAATCTCACAGTTACAAGTTTTGCTACTAGAGAAAAACATTCAATTTAATCAATTGCAAATTCTTGATTATAACCATTAACCACTATTCTTGCTTTAAATCTTTCAATCGTACCATCTTGCTTTAGTTTCACTTTGAAAATCCATTTTGAACTTATGGTTTTCTTCTCTAGATGCAAAGTAGTAACAAACCTTGTATTGCTCTCTTCTAAAATTGCAAACTCTTTGTTCATTGCTTTTGTCCACTCTACAAACTTACTTTCCTCTTCATAAGATTTAGGTTCTTCCAAATTTGTTACATTAACCAAAAATGCCATATATCTTGATGAAAGGTGTGGAGATTCTAAGTATGGAAAAGTTTGAGGCATACGTACCTCATGGGTTATTTGAAGAAGATTTTGCAACCCCTACATAATCTCTCATTCAAACTGGAGGTTTGGTAACACGAGCACTTCTACCACATTTCTCCACCTGTGGAATAATCTCAGCACTTGTGTTTGTAACATCAGTAGAGTCTGCTATGGTGCATAAATTTGATCACCAAGGGAATTAGAAAACATAGATATATCCTGATATGGATTAATGCTAGAGAAGAACTTCACATCTCTAGACACAAATAACTTAGAACTATGTATTTGAAATAAGACATAGCCTTTATAATCAGGATAAAAACCAAGGAACACACATTTATCTCCTCTACTTTCAAACTTTTCTCTGTTAGGTGGTAAGTTGACATCATATGCTAAGCATCCAAACTTTGGAACATGACTAAGATTAGGTTTTGTGCCAAACATTAAAAAGAAATTACTCTTCCACTTAATGACATTAATGAGAAGTCTACTAAGAATCCAGGTAGCCATAAGCAAAGAGAATGACCAAACTTGTGAGCCAAATTGCTTTGTAACATCAAAGATCTAGCAACCTGTATGAGAGTCCTATGCACTCTCTACAATTGCATTTTGTTGCTTTGAATAAACATATGATTTCTGATGCACTATGCCAAGATTAGATAACAAGCTATGCATTTCAAATTGATGAATTCATTACCATCATCTGTTCTTATCATCTTAATAGCTTTGCCAAATTGAACATGAACTGTAGATAAAAACCCTTTAAGGACATTATACACTTGACTTTTAGAAAATAACATATAGGTCCAAATCATTCTACTATGGTCCTCAACCATTGTAAGGATGTATCTAGCATTACAAATGTTCATGTTGACCCTAGACATCCACATGTATAAGCTCAAATAAATATGCAATTCTCCAATTAAGTATAGGAAATGTACATCTAACTTGTTTTGATTTAAAACATACCTCACATGCTTTAATCTTCTCTTCATCAGCTCTATTATACTCTCCTGAAAGATTTGATATATGTTGCAGCGTCTTCAATGAAGCATGCCCAAGATTTACATGTTAATCAATAATAGATAATAAGGCTTGATGATGCACTTGACTCAGTGTGCTCATTTACACTTGGTTTAAAAATATACAAAATTTCATTTCTTTTACCAGTCCCAAGTATCATATCATTCTTTTCCTTTTGGAAAATGCAATGAGATTTTAAGAATATTAATCACACATCCAAGTCTTGAGTAAGTTGAGCTAAATAAATCAAGTTATTCATGAAAGTTGAAGCAAATAACACATTCCTTAGCAACAAATCATCATTAATTCTAACCTCACCCATGTATTTGGCAACATTTATAGATCCATCTGGAAGATACAAATCATGTATATGATTCTCTTATGTACCGAGTGGATTAATTTTGGGTTGCAACAAACATGAGTTGTAGCTCTAGAGTCTGTTATCCATATATTATCACATGCACTTTCCCTAGTAGTAAAGGCATAAAGACCCATGAATAGATAGGTTATTCTTTTCTCCTTCTTTCACCATATTGACATCATGATTTGATGTGCCAATAGGATCATTTTTCATGAAATTACTCATACATTTTAAAGTTCCAATTGAATCAGCTTGCTTATCTCAGAGCCAGACTCATTATGTTGTAGTGACTTAGGTTCTTGAACACTTGCTGACCCAGTTTCAACATAATTAAATCCAAATTTTCCTTTACTCATTTTTAGTTTCTTAAACCAATCCGGGTACCCGTGCAGCTTGAAACATTCACTTTCATCATGTCCATGAAACTTGCAGTGAGTACAAAATAGTTTGGCCTTCTCTTCTTTGGTCCTTCTACCTCTACCCACACATTGTTTGACAAAGTTGTCTATATTAGTGTTTCTAAACATGGCCTTTTCCCATCATTTAGTTGTCTATATTAGTGTTCGTAAAATTTCCATCCACCAAACCATCAATAACCTTCTTCAGATCCTCCACTTGAAGAACCATAGAATAAGCTCTATTCACTGATGACAGAGGATCCAGGAAAAGAATCTGATTTCTAGTTGTATCATAGCACTCGTTTAAGCCCA
Source organism: Leonotis leonurus (assembly GCA_026898415.1). Taxonomy (NCBI): domain Eukaryota; kingdom Viridiplantae; phylum Streptophyta; class Magnoliopsida; order Lamiales; family Lamiaceae; genus Leonotis; species Leonotis leonurus. The sequence continues at coordinate 3,436,796 of JAPKLX010000014.1, read as the reverse complement.
TAAGAAACTGCTTCAGTCATTGTTGCTCCTCTCTTTTAGTAGATGCATTACTTGCACCACAACTACAATCCAAAGGTGCTAAAAGCATATTCAGCTCATTCAAATTGCATTCAAACTATTAAAGTACATCAAAATGCTTAGATTTCCCTGCATTGTACTACTATCCTCCCTCTCAAGTCTGTACAACATGGGGCCATAGCTCCTACTGAAGCGCTGGTGAATAACATCCCATAGTCTTCTAGTATTATCTATGTTATTAAAGGCGCTAACTAGATCTTTGCAAATCGAATTCAGTATCTAGCAAAATACCATATAATCGGCCTTTATCCAAGCCTTTTAGTGAGGTGATGAAGAATCAGATTCTGGAAATGTGCCGTCCACGAACTCCATTTTGATTTTCTCCATTAACGCACGCTTAATAGAACGGTTCATATTGAGATAATTTTCACTTATTAATGGAGCAGATACGAGTTGTAGCCCAGGGTGATCGGTGGAATGAATAGACAACACTTCGTGTATCTATTTTTCATCTTCAGTGAAGGCATCACGATTATCCTCATTCCTTCAATCGTCTTGTTGATTAACATTTCCAGTGGAATTGCCATTATACTCCTCTTACTGATTGCCATTGGCTTCCGTTCCTTCATCTGTAAGTAATGTTGTCCATGGTACTCTTCGATTCCTCATCATATTCGTTCGAATTTACTGCGAAGAAACTAACCCTACTAATACCATATTGATTAAGCTAAAATTAACTGACACATGAAGGAGAGAATTATCAAGAGATTCAAGAGAAGATTGAACTCTTAACTAACTATTGCAACAATAAGTACATTGTGTATTTATAATTTTATATCATGCAGGCTGCATGATAGGACTTGGTGGATTGGTTTTCTAGATAGTCTCAGGATGAACTAACGTAGGACCACACGATGAACTTCGAGCAACTCAAGTTTCGGTATGTGACAATAAGCTCAGAAACTGAGGTCATCCCCTTCATCAGTCGCACAATCTCAACATTGTTGTCAAGGTAGTACTTAGCTTTCGCTAGGTTTGCACCCAACTGTGCAGACAAACACTTTAACATTGAGAGTGATGAATCGAGGCACGATTACAGATTTTTATGTCAGTTCGAACACCAAATTCTAACATTTATTTGTTGCTTTTAGAGCTTGTAGAGATGTGTTTGATTTATGCACAAGACCCTTGATAGTTGTTGAAACTCACCTAAAGGGGAAGAACAATGACATTTTATTCGTTACAATAACGAATGATGCAAACGAACAAGTGTACCCGGACTTTTGAAATTTGGCCAATAGAAAATAACGAATCACGAATGTGGTTCCTAACCAAAGTCAGAAGAGCCAAGCACGGTGATCATCTTCGAAGGACATATGTCTATTGAGCATGTCGTTTGCATCGTATTTCCTGTAGTAACACATGATTTGTGTTACTATAATTCTAGTGTTAAGATCAAACTATCTGAAAAAATTACTGTAAATTTATATAAGAGATCTGCATACACATACAAATTGTTAATAATATTTAAATAGGAATAAATAAATAATATTATTTACAAAGAAATCACATTTGCAAATCACGTCTCTACATTGGTTGTGGACCGGATATATATCGTGATGTTAAATTAATCTTAATTTGAAATGTCATCATGAACAAATCAAATGTTTGTAAATGAAATACTCTTGGGTCCCAAAAGAGTAGGTGTGGTGTATAGGGGGGAGGGGGGGGGGGGAATACACCACAATCCAACTTTTTCGCGTTTGACTGTGAACAACAGGTTGAGAAGTAGCTCGATGTTTATCCCAAAATAGCTCGCTTGTAATAGCAGTCGATCTCCTCTGATGTAGAGAGAGATCCAGCTACTCAAGTAAATTCTCAACACTAAATATAATCTGTCAATGAATAGATAGACTGGCAGCTAGCTGGAGCATACCAAAAGATCTATCCAACTACAGATCAAGTGCGGAAGCTGTGTATATTTTGTTGGCTGCTCTTATACTTAGAAAATATATTTTGATTATACCGAATGTTCTTTAAGAGATTGATTCAGGATGCACAGCTCGCTTATTTAGATAAGCTCTCTGGTGAGTGATAAACAAAGAATCAAAGCAATGCAATGCAAAGTATAAAAGAACACACAATATTTAAGGTGGTTCGGGAAACTCCCTACGTCCACGATCGATCAAAGCTCGATCGATGAATCCCTTAACCTTTGATCCCTCGCTTATTTATCCTCATTGAGTATGAGCCAAATACTCGCTTATTTATTCTCGCTGAGTACGAGATTACAACTCTCTTATTTAAACTCGTCGAGTACGAGATCTGGGTTCGGTATGATAATTGTTCTTCCTCCAAGTTTTTGACTATGGAGGAAACTAGAACTATTGGCTTTGAAAGACTCAAATCAAAGATAAGTTCTAGCGGGTTTATCTTCAGAATAATGGTGATTTCTCTCTAATTTGCAACACTCAAGGATGTATATAATCTATATCTAATGTTGAATAAATCAGTGGAAAACTGGAGAGAATCTTGTGGCGTTGAAGCTTTTTCTGGGCAATATTTCAAACTCACGAACACCATTTCTGAAGAAGACTTGAAGTATTTATAGACATATTTAAATTATAGCCGTTGGAAGTCTTTTCAGCTTTTGAGGTAAGTATTAAATGCTCTTTTGACCGTTGGTTGCTGACTGTACTTCTAGCCGTTGGAGTTAGTCCTACGTGGATGTTGACATGGCATATGACATGTAGCTTATCAATTTAGGTAGATTCTAGCTTCCTCCAACTGGGATAAGCAGCTCGTTTGAACCTCATATGAACAGGTGGATTAAAAACAACATGTAGTTGAGTAGGTTGTATCCAATAAATATTGAGTTGAATCCCCACGAACAAAAGATCATTCTGTTATCGATCAGTTGATCGATCTATTACACACATATTGTTTTTCTTGAGTTTCTTCTTGCACAGCTAGCTGTCCATATCACAATGTAGCTCGTTTGTGCACTTGTTGATCGATCTGTTAGACACAGGTCTTTTATAACGATCTGTTCCTTGTATATCCTCTTATGCAGCTTGATGTCAACCTGTTTGATACAAGGTTGATCTTATCGCGCTGCTTCTTGATCTTTTTATCGACCTATCCATCGATCTAATGATCTGTCCTCGATCTAACGATCCGTCATTGATCTAATGATCTGTCCTTGGTAAGTATGCTGGCCTCCTGTTCGATAAAATAGATGCTATAAAAACTAAGTCTAGATAGATTAGGTTAGTCATATGAACAGATCGTTACATCAATCTGTTCTCACATTTTGTCTTAACCTGCAACATGATAAGGTCAATCTTTATAGCACAGATCGTTAATTTAATCTGGCCTTATAGGTTGATCTCCCTTCTAATAGATAGACAAAATAAGATCAAGCTCTATGACACAAGTTTTTAACTCAACCTGATCTTACATGTTAGCTGATCTACTATTGAGAACACAGATGGTTCCTATGGACACGATTTGTCTTTCATCGATCTGTCTATCTAATCTAGACACAAATAAAGCATAAATACCTAAGCATCAATATACATTAAAATGTAATCACCGTTTAATATCATGCATATATATTAAGGTTTCGCATCTTCAAAACATATAAATAATGATTTCCACAATCATCAAAAATGTTCCCAACAAATACTCCCTCCATCCATGAAAATGACTTACAATTTGACAGGACACGAATTTTAATATTGTATTTTGACTTTAATGGGGATGTGTAGTGAGTAGAGTTAGGGTCCCATCTCACATATTGTTTTAAATTGATTGTGAGTAGTTAGTGGAATTTAGTCTTACTTAAAGTATTATTTTAATTGAGTTTTAGGTAGTGGGTGTGGTGGGTCCACTTGCTATAAAAGGAAAGTTTCAAATGTAAACCATTTTCGTGGACATCCCAAAATGGCAAAATGTAAACCATTTTGGTGGATGAAGGGAGTATGTGATTGGGACATAAAATAAAAATAAAAATAAAAATAATAAAGTGAAATTTATTCAAATTATATCCGCAAAGTAATTCTCATTCATCTGTATGAACCCCTGATTTGTCAGAAAAAACTCTTTTTCGATGAGTTTCACTACCATTTTTAAAGTTTTCTTAAGAAATGTTTTAAATTTTTTGACGACCTCGGCTTAAGGAACATGAGGCTCTTGTGGAGGCTAATACTAAGTTTCTGATCCTGAAAAATGTACTCCCCAATATTATCACTATCATGTCGATCAATGATATATTATGATCCAATTGACCTTAGCGTGAGATAATTTTATTAAAAAAGAATCTAAAAATTAGATTATGAAATAAAAATAAAAAAATTAATTTTACAGGTGTAAGATTACATTGTTCCAGTCGAATATCAGATCTGGAATACCGCATGGTCACAAAAGAGCATTGATCGTTGAGGTGAATGACATGTCAGACATCAAATGTCTCCCGTCTCCCATATATGTACTCGACGTGGCGTGGAACGACATATGGAGTGTACAATACGTAGAATGGGGGAACGATGACATCTCCAGCCACAACGTTCGAGCAAACTTCTCAGCAACACTAGTGAAGTATGAACCAGATAGATTGTCTAAATGCATGTGTGTATATCGGATCAGACATTGAGGTCATCAACATGAAACTGCTCCGAATACAAAATCCCCACCTCGAAGATCTTGGAAAGATGCTCGGTAAATGTGGTATGAAAGTGTATCAACCTACTCTAAGTGAATATATGCGGAAGCTAAAGTAGAGACTTAATGTACGAGCGAGTTCGTGTACGAGCTTTGTGGTATTAGGACCACATCACCTTCTGCGTCAGTCTGTTTTGGTGGTGACCACCCATTCTCCACGGACATCCATGCTCTTCTGTCTAGAGACTTAATGTACGAGTGAGTTCGTGTCTTCCAGTAAGAGTAATTCGAGCCATCCAAGACCGGAGGCCGAAATGCTCCAACGCTATTTGGATCCATTATCGTGTTAGAGTCGTGATACTGTCAGGACCACACTCAGTGTGTCGAGTGAAGGCTCTGATACCACTTGAAAGTGTATCAACCTACTCTAAGTGAATATATGCGGAAGCTAAAGTAAAAAATACGAGATATTTTTTGCGTAGGTTATCAATCAATAACCTACACGGAGGCCTTACGCCCAAAAAGAATAATCAAAACAAGTGTTGAGCTATTACAATGTTGAACACAACAATAACTACAACACTATCACTAAAATACTAAATGTATGTTCTCACGAGCTAAGAAGCATACACAATTAAAACTATGAACTTAATCTGCAAAATGAGTCTATCTAACCGTCTTTACTGAATGAAAGAATTCTATTATTTATAGATAGACTACATGGACTTGGATCCATAAGTGTAGTAACTGTTCGGCTCATATCTCCACAATTCTCGCAGTTCTGTTGTGGTGTTCCGCAAATCCGCCTGGAATTTTGGAACTACTTTATTCGGTTGTTGACTCTGAGATTTGTGGAAACAGAATTTCACTTAGAGTGAAATTCTCTCAACTGTCTAGCAAGACTTGATCTTCCCTCAAGTCTTAGTGCTTCCTTCAAGTCATCGTGCATCCACCATGTCATCGTGCATCTGCCAAGTCATCCTTACACGTGGCTGTCGAGTTGGACGCTGAGTCAGCACAAGTTGTTATGTTGCGTCAGAAGCCAAGTCAACATTCCTGTGAAGAACACAAAAACACATGTTAGGTCAATCATTGCAGATAACATTATATCTTAAATACCTAACAAACTCCCCCTGTTTTTGTGCCTTCTTCACAACACCCATTTCTGCACTGGAGCTCCCCCTGAATGTTTGTGCCTGCAAAACAACTTCAAGAGCAACAATATGGATAGTGACAACAATGCACACGTAAAACTATCACACATCTCAGGCAGCAATTACTATGTCATTGTATCAAAAAGGTTAGAGCTGCACAGATTGCGTCCATCATCCACCACAAAAAAATGTCATCCACCACAAAAAGATGAAAAACATAAAAAATAAATTGTTTTGGTGCTTGTTTTTGGTACCCCTTAACATCACATCAAAAAATAGTTTATGACCACATCCGGTCATCCTTTCCAAACTCTCATCCTTCACAATCTCTCATTGTCATCATCTTCTTCCTCCTTACTGTCTTCTTCCTCCTCCTCTGCATCGTCTCCTCCTGTTCCCCTTGCTGCTATGGCTGCTGCTGGTTCTCCCCCTTGTTGTGAAGAGAGGCATGCTTGGAGTGCAGGGACAAGAGCAGCGAGGGTAGACAAAGCACCAATTAACTGTTGTGCAGTCTGTGGTGGCAAATGAATACCGGAGGAACCAGGAAGGGGAGCATCAGGATTCTGCCAGGGTAGGTCTGCGACCTTGCTCTTGCTGAAGAGGGAAGGATGGATTGCATACACCGGGGTAGGACTAGCCTCATGCCTCCGGGCAATTGATGTGAAGCCTTGGTGCTCTAGTATCCTGAAAATAAGACAAGGGAATGGAAGAGATGTGATCTGTGGTTTGACGGAGAGAGCGACGAGCTGATCGAAGATGATATGACCCATGTTAAACGGTTTGTTGAGTCCAATGAGATAGAGGAGCATCCCATGTTGCTGTGTTACCACAGTAACATTGGATGAGACTATCCAATTGTAGGTAAGAACTCTGTGTAGAACGGAGTACAGATGTGTCAGGCAAGAAGACTTCATAGGTTGGACCCACTTTGACCGTTTGCCTCCCGTGATCACTTTCGCAACATCGTCAAGATCGGGAACAGTATCACCCTCAACATTGGGCAGACCAAGGGCATTGTTGATTGCCTCCGCCGAAAAATCAAAGACGGAGTTGTAGAGATACACTTTGCCAAACTTAGGAGAAGAGCGATTACCAAAAAATCGATGTAGATTGCAGTAGAAGTGACGCACAATAGACTTAAGTAGGGGAGGAAGTTCAAAAACTATACCCAACAACCCTCTGGAGCGGAAGAAGGAGAGCAGATTGTTTTCTTCAAACGTGGTCTCATCAGCCGTGCGCTCACTTACACATGGAATGTTTCGAAGTCGTTTCCACTTAACCGCAGCCACTTCGTCGTAAAATTGGAGGCTAGTTGCTTGTTCAGGATCCAAAGGAAGGTCAGGAGCATCAGAGAGCTCCGAAATCTGCACCGTCTGTTTGCCTTTGGCAGTGAGAGTGGCGGATGAAGTTGGTTCAACTTTCACATCGGTAGCAGAAAGAAGTCGCTGGCGTTTTGGGGCAGAAGAGACTTCGTCTTCACTGTCATCTTGAACGACAATAGTGGGGACGGGACCCTTAGACTTCTTAGATAGTCGGGATCCCCTAGTAGCGGGCTTGCGAACAAGAGCGGGCGGCGGAGACGACGATCATGATGACAGTGACGCCTCTGTGGGTTCAACCAGTGCAACAGTCGTGACTGGTGGTACAGAAGTGTCAACCACCGGCGGCTCTTCAGGGACGGCCTCAGAAGGGACTGGAGGAGGAGCAATAAGAATTTCTTTCCGTCGGAGGTACAACAGGAGTTAGAACAGGCGGTGGTTCCACTGACACGGGCAGAACTTCCACTGAAACGGGCGGAGCTTCGTTGGAGGCCGGCGGAGCTTCAACTGGTGGTGGTGCAGCTGTGGTTTGAAGAGCCTGGAGAAGTGTAGGAGCGCCTGAAGAAGTGCAGTAACATCTGGGGTCGGTGGAGTAGCCATTTGTGTGTGCAGGAGAGGTGCGAGAGAAGACAAATGTTCAAGATTTTGGAAAACGAAAGGTTTGAGTGAACGAAAGCGACGGGTGTTTTGTGGTAAGTATAGGACAAAAAGAAACTGAATCAGTTTTGGAGAGCGTGTAGATATGGAAGAGAGAGAATAGGGTTTTTAGGGTTTCGTGTGATAGGTGACTGCTGTGGCAGAAAAATAATGATGAAATGAACAGTCTGGCGACGGTTCAACTAAAAATGTTATGCCATTTCACATTCATCCTGACAAACCCTAGAACACGCTACACGACAAACATAACCCACGTCCAAGAGAGAAATATGGATGTTGAGGAGAACATGCTAGATTATACGATACAGGAAAACACAAGTTGCGGATGTTGAAGGAAACATTTTTGAGAACAACATGTTGATAAAGCAGTCTAACTTGCTCTGTTATGTCAACATCTTTGCAACATCCACCCGGTTCATATAGATAGAATAGGTGCAGAACTACAAGAAACCAAGAGTTAGTGAGAGTAGAGTGCATCGTCGCAACGAACGCCGTGCCCCTAGCCTTTCACCCTTGAAAGCAGTCGCAGTTGCAATCCTTTTGTAAGGTAGCATCGTCACAGCGAACGCCGTGCCCCCCAAACTACTTGGATTGTTTACCACACAGTTACATAAAAACATATATAGAAGAATACCATGCGTCTGTATATAGACATGTTGACTACGATGTTATACCAGCAAGTTAGACACACAAGCTACACCCTCTGATATAGATAACAACGATATAGATACGGTGGGTGTAGCACAACACAACAAATCAATGATAATAACAAAGACCAAGAGATTTTTGTAAGTGTACGAATCTCTCATGATCCAATGGTTTTGTAAAAATATCAGCAACTTGGTTATCCGTTTTCACATACTCAAGCTTAATAACCTCTTGTTCCACTAGATCTCTAATGAAATGGTGTCTTATGTCAATATGCTTTGTTCTTGAGTGTTGAACAGGATTTTTGGAAATGTTTATAGCACTCATATTGTCACAGTATACAACTAGGTCATTGTTATCTAGGCCATAATCACTAAGCATTTGTTTGAGCCACAATAGTTGTGTGCAACAGTTTCCTACTGCAACATATTCGGACTCAGCAGTAGATAAGGAAACACAGTTTTGCTTACGACTATGACATGACACGATGTTGTTCCCTAAGTAAAAACAACCTCCACTTGTACTCTTCCTATCATCCACATCTCCAGCCCAATCAGAATCACTAAACCCTATCAAGCTCTTATTCATGTGTTTAGAGAAAAAGATTCCTAAATCTAATGTTCCAGCAACATACCTAATGATTCTCTTAACAGCTTTAATATGGGATGCCTTGGGTTTAGCTTGATACCTGGCACATACACATACACTAAACATCAGATCTGGGCGAGTGGATGTTAGGTACAACAGACTCCCTATCATTGATCTATAGAGTGTTGGGTCAACATCCTCTCTAGCATCATCTTTAGTCAGCTTTTCTGTAGATCCCATGAGAGTTTTCATGTGCTTTGTGCCTTCAAGGTTAAACCGCTTTATCATCTCTTTGGCATACTTGCTTTGAGAGATAAAGATGCCATCTTGTCCTTGTTTGACTTGAAGTCCAAGGAAGTATGTAAGTTCGCCTACCATGCTCATCTCGAACTGCGTAGACATAGCACCTGAAAAATCATTTAACATGTTACATGATATAGAGCCAACAATCATATCATCAACATATATTTGAATAATAAGAATGTGTTGATCTTCCCTTTTGATAAACAATGTTCGGTCAGCAGCACCTCTTTCAAAACCGTACTTGAGAAGGAAGTTTGTGAGGTGTTCATACCAAGCACGTGGTGCTTGTTTGAAACCGTACAGTGCTTTCTTTAGTCAGAAGACATAATCAGGCTTGTGGGGGTCCTCAAATCCTTTCGGTTGTTCAACATAGACCTCCTCCTTAAGTTCACCGTTGAGGAAAGCTGCATTCACATCCATCTGATACATATTGATGTTGAGATGGCATGCAATAGCAAGCAACAACCGAATGGATTCAAGTCTTGCTACTGGGGCAAATGTGTCATCAAAATCGACTCCTTCAACTTGAGTGTATCCTTGAGCTACCAACTATGCTTTGTTACGCACAATTGTTCCCTTCTCATCAGATTTGTTCTTGAAGATCCACTTTGTGCCAATAACATTTCTGTTGACTGGTCTGGGAACAAGGTACCAAACATCACTACGGACAAACTGGTTTAGTTCTTCATGCATGACATTTATCCAGAACTCATCAGTCAATGCTTCCTTGACATTTTTTGGTTCAAACTTGGAGACGAAACATGTTACGCCAGAAATTGTAGAGCACACAGAGTACATGCACGCCATTTCTCTGTAGTTGATCTGCTGTTTACGTCTGGTCTGAACACCACCCTCAACATTTCCTATGACTTGAGATAGTGGATGGTTTTCTCTAACTCTTCCTGGAGGTTCTCTGCGGGGAATCACCTCTTGATCCTCATTTTGTTCGTCTTCTGATTCCTATGGTGTACTATTAATTTCCTCAGCACTGCTGTATGTTGTGTTAGGTGGAGTAGTTTAAGTTTCAACAGGAGGTAGAACAACTCCTCCTTGACATACGTCGTCTTCTGCTTCCACCTCCTTGTTCACATCACATGCGTCATCAAAGACAACATTAACAGATTCTTGTATTGTCTTAATGCAAAGGTTAAATACCTTATAGGCTACACTGTTTGTTGAGTACCCAACAAATACACCTTTGTCGCTCTTATCATCAAACTTTGTTAGATACTCACGATCATTTAGGATAAAACATACACACCCGAAAACAAAAAAATATTTTAGGTTAGGTTTTCTTCCCTTAAGTAGCTCATACGGTGTTTTGAATGAGCCTGGTCGAATGTTGACTCGATTGTTGATGTAACATGCAGTGTTTACTGCCTCAGCCCAAAAACGTTTCGCTATTTGTTTTGAGCTCAGCATAACCCTTGCCATCTCAATCAAGGTCCTATTCCCATTCTGCTGTGGAGTTTTTGGTGCTGCAAACTCCTGGTATACTCATTTTTCGTCACAAAAGATTGTAAATTGCGAGTTCTCAAACTCACGACCATGATCAGATCTTATGCGAGATATTCTAGCATCAAACATATTAGCAACACGAGCAAACATATTTCTACACACCTCAAATGCTTCAGATTTCTCACATAAAAAATAGGTCCATGTGAATCTGGAAAAATCATCTACAACGACTAATACATACCTTTTACCACCAATGCTTTCAACTTCCATGGGTCCTACAAGATCCATATGTAGAAGCTCAAAACATCGGTTGGTCCCAAAATATTGCTCATGGTGTTGTAGAGTAGGATGTGAGGCATGCAATTGTTTTTCTCGTTGACAGTCTCCACACACAATCTGGTCTGCCTTCCCAAGTTTGGGTAGACCTCGTACAGCATCCATCTTGATCAACCTGTCAAGATTTCGAAAGTTAGTATGACCTAATCTTTTATGCCAGAGTATAACATCATCAACTTGCACCTTGTTGCACTTTAAATTATCAGTCATGTAACAATTGTATGATGATCTTTGACCTGTCATGATACATAAGTTCCTGTTATTGTAAACTTCACATGCATCTTTAGTGAATTTTACAAGCATGTTACCATCGCACAGTTGACTTATGCTAATCAAATTTGCCATAAGTCCTTGCCCATGATAGACATTTGTTAAACCAGGCAAACCAGGAACATTAAGTGTACATTTTCCTATGATTTTACCTTTTGAACCTCCACCGAAGGAAACATTTCCTCCGTCATAAGTCTCATAGTTTGAAAGAAATATTTTGTTACCTGTCATGTGACGTGAACATCCGCTGTCAAAGTACCAAGAACCTGAAATGTTAGTTTTTAATGTTGTATACACAACATTACATGTTAGATCGGCTTTCTTTACCCATACCATTTTGGGTTGTTGTGGCAGCACAGAATATGACTTGTCATCCCTTTTCTTTTGATAACAAAAAGGTTTTATGTGGCCTGGTTTCAAACAGTAATCACACACATATTTCCTTCTACGTCTCTTTCTTTCTCTTACCTTTCTTACCTTTTTCTGCTTGAGAGGTGTTTTGCTTTGTCTATGTTGGTGGGTCTGTGAGCACAACATCTGCTTTGGTATTCTAACACCCTAACTCTAATACTAATTAAATAAACTAAATCCTTTGTTAACACATTTGAATGCGGAAAACTATATAATAATTTTGTTTATATATAATATGCACAATCTAAAAATAACATTTGAACTTAACCCAACATATTCAAGATTTTAAATATACATATATCATGATAACATTTCATGATCCAAATCGTAATATATAATCCGACCAAAAATTATAAGATAACGTTTCATAATATTTCCAAAATAAGTACTGAGTATGCATGCATAAAACATAATGTACAAAAAATTATACGTCATTCGACACGCCACGCATCTCCGAACTCAAGTACCTGAAAATGTTAAAGTGGGACATGAGCATACTTAAAGTATACTCAGTGTGGGATTTTATGCTAACATTATCCAAGTTAATAAAATGGTAAGCACATACGGTACCATGACATAGCATAACTGATTCGCACTGTGAATAATCAAGGACTGTGACGTCCTGAACCCTATTTACGGGATCCTGGAGACATAACATAAATATTGCGCAATAACTGAAGTGAGAGCAAAATGAGACAGTTTTAAAACTGCTCTTACTCATCACCAACTGATTTCATAATAACACATATGGCTAAACACATAATATTAAAATGGACAACAATAATCAACTGCATAACTGAGTTAGATCACCACACCTTAACCTTGAACTTGAATTGTAAATCAAGTAATTAAAGCCTCAACAACGTCTTAGTCGCGCCGCGCCTAGTAATCACATGATATTAAGATACATTAATGAAAGTCTATAATTAACTTAAAGTAATTATTAATTTTTTTATACATATGTATTTCTTTTTATTAATTTAATAAATTAATTTTATTATTAAACTAAATTCCTAAATCTAATTTAAACTTCTTATTATTACTTAAAACATATTAATACATTAAATAAAATTAAACATGACATTATTTATTAGTTATTAATTTAATAGATTGGGCTCGTTAGTGATTGCCCAACATTAATGGAAAAGTGTATCTATTTAACTAGTACAAAGCTTATCCATTTTAAGAATTTATTAGCTAAGCCCATCACTACAAAAAATGCATTATATAGCAACGAAATAGTGACGGAAAAATTTTTCGTTTCTAAATTTTAACGGATCGACAACGGAATTATTACGGAATTTTTGTAAAATTTTAGTAACGGAATTAATGACGGAATTATCCGTTATTAAAAATTTAGTAACAGAATTTTTCGTTACAGTTCCGTTACTAAAATAGAAGAAACCATTCTAAAAACGAAAATTCCGTTACAATTCCGTTGTTATATATAGTAACGGAATACATTCCTCCGTTGTTAAATTTTCTAGCAACCATCGATATTACTACGGATAAATCCGTTACAAATCCGTTACTAAAACGTTTAGTAACGGAATTTCTTGTTTTAGTAACGGAAAAATTCCGTTGCTAAAATAAATTTTTTTTGTAGTGCATCTTATCTAATAAAATAACCCACACTCATAATATAGATCACAAGCCCACCTCTTTCCTATTCAATGTATTAAACCCTCTTCTTCTTCCTCTACCACACGCAGCAACAACATAAAATCCCCACATCATTCATCTTCTTCTCTTAATTCCAAGTGTGGCTTTATCTCTCTTTCTTAATAAACTCTATTTTCCAACACACATAGCACTCTCAAATTTTCAACATTTCCCTCCCTTATTTTCTCCTATTTCCAGCAGAAACCATGGCCGCCCCTTTTCTCGCTTCTCGGCTGACAACAGCAGCCCGGAGCCGCCGATGCCTTCGCCTCCTCCTCCTCCCTCTTCAACCAATGCCTACAGCAACATTAAGAACCCAAAATCCACCCCGTCCTAACTCGTTCATGCATGTCCGACTCAATCCCCTCTACTCGGTGACTTACCCTCAAATCAACCCACACAATCAAAATTAAATTTTTGATTATTCATTCTATTTCTTTATCTCTTCTAGTCATTCAAGCTTTTGATGTAAATTCTCAAATTATGCTTAGGAATGAAATATGGATCTAAGAAGTCTAATGGGGAATAGAGTTATGATCATTTACTGTGAATTTCATGCTTAATTGATAAAAGGAATTTGTTGAGAATTGAAATAATTCTTAAACTGAAGGAAAGGGTGGTCAGGAATTTGTGTCTCTCTCTTAAAACAATATGTAAATATATAAAGCTACTTCTAGTTGTAAATATCTGATTTAAGGAGGCGGTGTAAATATTTATAATATTATTCTAAAAATATACCTCCATCATTATCTAATAGGAAACAAATTATCTCATAGGAAATAAAGCTATGATTAAGGATTTGTATGTTAAAACTTTTTAATTTAGTCCCAAAAAAATTAACAATAATCTAAGCTCAAATCATAAATAATAATATCTAAGTAATATAATTAATGATAATACCAAGTGTTATAATATCTAGTTAAACTAATTAGAAATTCTTATCCAACATAATAACATTAATAATTTCTTGAATTAGAATTTTATTCATATCTATTAAACTAGGGCGCGACCTCAACTAAAATAAAATAAGTTCGACGTAAAATAAATAAATAAATATCACGAATAAAACTCATATAAAATTTCAAATATATAAATTATAGTAATTTATTTGGTTCGGGTTGTGACAGGTATTGGATGTTTCTCCTGCCGATGTGGACCCACAACAGAACACAGTTGGTGCAGCATATCCGAGGCTCCTTTTGCTTGGGTTTGTGCTGTCCATGATCTCTTGAAGCGAATAAGTCCCAGTATTCCATTTTCGAATGGTCAGCTGTGCCTCTTCAAGTTGGGATTTTACTTTGGTGAGCTCTATGTCACGTTGTGTGATCAACACCTCCTGTTTTGCTTGAACTTCCTTGAGTCGCGTTATCTCAGCTGTTGCGGTCAGCAGATCTCGTGCTTGATGTTTCCATTTTCCCAACAGCTCATCATACAACCTTTTTAAACCTTGGATTATAGAGAAGGCATTGTCATCACGTTCTTCACCATATGTGGGGTCTATGTCATCCTCAACACTTCCTGCACCATCAACAGAGGCATTTAAACAAAACAATGTAGAGTAATAGTCATAATCATACCTTTCTGAGAAAGTGTTAGCATCTGTGTTTTGGCCAGATTTGCCCTGAGGGGACATTGTCACATGCAGCGCTATGCTCTCAAACAGTTTCTCATCTACATCTTCAAAGAACTCGTGCTCATCATCATTCCTGGACACCCAATAGGATTTTCCCCTTTTTTGAAGTGTGTTGGCACACTGATTTGCAAAGTGTCTGAAACCTCTACATTCATGGCATTGTACACTGTCAAGTTTAGAGGAACTGAATTTGAACACTTCGTTGTGAGTGGTGTTCCTAACAGGAGGTCTTCTTTGATTGTTATCGTTCTTTGGAGGTTGATAGTATTCTAGACGTGCTACATCTCGCTCTTTGGGTCTTTCTTTGTTCTTGTCTCGCTTGAATCCTCTCACCATACGATTAAACTTCCTGGTGACCATGGCAACATCGTCTCCTTCATGAATCTATTCCACTTCTTCGGATTCACTGGAGTCCATTATGTCCATTAACTTATTGCACGACGGTGAAGATTGTGAGCCCGCAGTGAGAGCCATCGTTTTCTTCTTGGTGAAAGTGCCTCTTGCTTCTAAATTCATCTCATAGGTTTTGAAGGAGTTCATGAGGTCAGTGAACTCAAGTGCATTCACACCTTGTGCTGTTTCAATGGCTGTTACCTTCATATCAAACCTAGGTGGAAACGTGCGAAGTGCTTTGGAGACAAGAACTTTGTTGCTCAATGGGTCTCCTAGATCTTGACACTCGTTTGAAATGTCAAGAATCCTCTTCATGTAGCTAGAGATATCTTCATCTTCCTCCATCTTCATATTCTCGAATTGAGAGGCGAGAATACGTAGACGTGACTGCTTGACGCTGTTGTCACCCTCACAGTGCCTTTGGAGAATATCCCAAGCATCTTTCGCACACATACAGTTCTTAATCAATTTGAACATGTTTCTGTCGACTGCTGAGATTATAGCATTCAGTGCTAGATCATCAAATGTGGCAGCTTCAATTTGATCACGTGACTAAGAGCTTTGTGGTATTAGGACCACATCACCTTCTGCGTCAGTCTGTTTTGGTGGTGACCACCCATTCTCCACGGACATCCATGCTCTTCTGTCTAGAGACTTAATGTACGAGCGAGTTCGTGTCTTCCAGTAAGAGTAATTCGAGCCATCCAAGACCGGAGGCCGAAATGCTCCAACGCTATTTGGATCCATTGTCGTGTTAGAGTCGTGATACTGTCAGGACCACACTCAGTGTGTCGAGTGAAGGCTCTGATACCACTTGAAAGTGTATCAACCTACTCTAAGTGAATATATGCGGAAGCTAAAGTAAAAAATACGAGATATTTTTTGCGTAGGTTATCAATCAATAACCTACACGGAGGCCTTACGCCCAAAAAGAATAATCAAAATAAGTGTTGAGCTATTACAATGTTGAACACAACAATAACTACAACACTATCACTAAAATACTAAATGTATGTTCTCACGAGCTAAGAAGCATACACAATTAAAACTACGAACTTAATCTGCAAAATGAGTCTATCTAACCGTCTTTACTGAATGAAAGAATTCTATTATTTATAGATAGACTACATGGGCTTGGATCCATAAGTGTAGTAACTGTTCGGCTCATATCTCCACAATTCTCGCAGTTCTGTTGTGGTGTTCCGCAAATCCACCTGGAATTTTGGAACTACTTTATTCGGTTGTTGACTCCGAGATTTGTGGAAACAGAATTTCAATTAGCGTGAAATTCTCAACTGTCTAGCAAGACTTGATCTTCCCTCAAGTCTTAGTGCTTCCTTCAAGTCATCGTGCATCCACCATGTCATCGTGCATCTGCCAAGTCATCCTTACACGTGGCTGTCGAGTTGGACACTGAGTCAGCACAAGTTGTTATATTGCGTCAGAAGCCAAGTCAACATTCCTGTGAAGAACACAAAAACACATGTTAGGTCAATCATTGCAGATAACATTATATCTTAAATACCTAACATGGTAGATGGTCGAGCATCATCATCATGAGCGACTCTCGAAGGATGAACCGAGTCTGTAATGGGCAGGCTATGTCTCCGAGTATATATCACCAGAGAATTGCATCGTGATCCGCCACACCTCATCGTGTGGAACATATCCTCCTTCCCATTATTTATAATATGTTACTTTTGAGTATGAAAATTAAGAAAATGATTTTTTGTGTGTAAAGTGGTGGAATCCAATAAAACTGATCAACTTTTTGACGATAAAATGTTTTGTTTTTTTGAAATGAGTCATTATTATTGGAACGCCCAATATAATAAACGTGTCATGAATAATGGGATGGATGGAGTAAATCTTAAATACTATAATACTTATGTATCATTTAGTTTGCTTAATTAAATGAATTAGATTGACAGGATTATAACTCTTCGAATTTATATTTTTTATTTAAAATCCCTCTTTAAGCACATTACTACTTCTCATACCCTCTATTCAAAATATTGATGTAATTATTTAATCACATATTTGGGGAGAAAGGAGGGCATTGTATGATACTTAAGGAATGATTGAAAAAAAAAGATGTTGAATGAAAGTTATCATATTTAAAGAGTTGCAAACAATATTATATATTCTAAAGAGTTAGACTAAAGGGTGGAATGAAATATCCATAATAGAATATATTATAATCACACACATAAGTACAATATTAATTGATGATAGTATTTTATGCATACTCAATAAAGAAGTAAAAGAAACATTAATTAATTGTTATTGATTCTTCAAAAATTGATTTCTTAACAAGTACTAAGTGGACTTCCATAGAAAATGGCCTAAATCGCACAAATTCAGTCAGGACCCTAGCAGAATAAACCATCAACATTCAACTTCACTTTTTATTTATTTATGATGTGAGCTTCTAGTTTAGGAGAGATAAATGAAGTGCACCATATGAAAATGATAATTATGAAGTTCACATGATTGATGCAAAGTAGTAGTGAAGAAGAGAAGAGAGTTGTTGTGCATGATGTAGCGTATAAGTTTTATTTTATATTTCTGAATAAGTAGAAAACGTGTTTACTTATTATGTTACGTTTTTATTAGTTCTATGTATCCTAGTCATCATAGAGTAGCTAGTACTATAAGTACACATGTACTATGATTGTTGCAACTAACTTCTGATATTTTCTCACACATGAAATAATAAGATTCTCTTTCTTCTATCATCTTTTTCGTGCTCTTCTTCTTCCTTGAGCTTGCTTCTGCTCATGGATTCTTCTGGTGATTTCTTCATATGGTATCAGAGGTGTAGGGTGTGTCTCCACGCGTCTCTGTATATTTTTTCTCTCGTTTATCCGCTGTAATTTGTTGTTGTTTCTCTTTTGTTTTGAGATATGGTTCGTCCAAATGGAAAGGGGGTTGCATCATTTGCCAATGATGATAGCAACAGTCCCTTCTATGTGCACCCCAATGATAATCTTGGGGCAGTAATCGTCAATCAACAGCTTAATGGATCAAACTACATTAATTGGTCACGATCCATGGTGACAGCTCTTGAGGCGAAGAACAAACTTGGATTTGTTGATGGATCTATTAAGAAACCTGTTAATTCAGATGCTTTACATGGAGCATGGCTCAGATGCAATAGTATGGTGGTCTCGTGGATGAGGAACTCTGTGATACCTAAAATAACATCCAACATTATGTACATGAATGTTGCTGCTCAGATATGGTCAGATTTACATGATCGTTTTACACAAGGTGATTTGACTAGAGTTTTCCAGCTTAGATAGAAACTTATGCATCATAAGAAAGGGTCAATGGATGTTAGCACCTACTATATCAGTCTCCACACTATTTGGGATGTGCATAGGGAGTTGCAACCTTTGAATTGGTGTATGCGTGGTCATTGCAGATGTGATATTGGAATGATCATCAGTCTCAAGATTGTTCTCTTTACTTCCTTGAAGGTCTAAATTCAAACTTCACACAGCTTCACACACAAGTTCTGGCTATTGTTCATTTTCCTCACATTATTAGGATATTTGTCTTGGCTTCTCAAGAGGAAAGGCAGAGAAAGATTGATAGTGGTCAAGTTGGTGAAACTCCACTTATATCCAGTGAGTTTTCAAGTCCTATAACTAATGTTGTTCCTGGTTATGGTAGATGAATGTTTCTCTGCACTCATTGTGGAAAAACTAGTCACACAGTTGATGGATGCTATGAGTTACATGGATATCCACCTGGATTTAATCGTGGTAGGGGAAGATCTCAGCCTTCTGGAGATAGGTTTAATCAACATAAGAAGTCTATGAAAAAATCTGTTAATTATGTTGAAGAAGATGAAAGCAGTGGAAAATATGTTAATTCTGATGTTGATAGTTCTGATGAGCAGTGTTTGAAGCTCATTTCCTTCATTCAGGATAAGATGAGTATGAAGCAGTCAAGTTCCACATCCACATCTAATCCTCTTCCTACTTCTAACACTCAAAGTTATATTCTTTCTCCACCTTTTACAGCTACCTTATGTGTTTCTTTAGGTCCTTCTTTTTCCATGTCTATACAATTACCTTCATCTTGTTGGATTTTAGACACTGGAGCAACTCATCATGTTTGCTGCTGATAGAGAACGTGCTCCTTATCAAGTTTATGTTCGTGGAAATCGAGCAATCGTGAATTATTAGTTCTGTTATTAGTTTGTTTTACTGTTATGATTGAGTCTTAAGTTATTTATTATTAGGCCCAAATTACTATATGGGCTTAGGTCTGGTAATTTATAGTATTAATAGAGAGTCTTGTTTAGGGTTGAGGGGATTTTTGCGGGGAAAAGGGAAAAACAGCGGCTTGCTGTAGGCCTCAGTTTGAGGAGAACTTTCTTATCAATATTATTATTTACGTTTTAGATCACCTTTTCTCTAACAAATTGGTGCGGTGAACGTGGACAGTCATGGCGCCGGAATTGAGAAGTACTGATACCCGACTCCAGCAGTTAGAGCAGGTGGTCGCAGATTTGGGAACGAAGCTTGACACTTTACACAACGGTCAGACAGAAACTGCAGAAGCTTTGAAGGCGATCCTTCTCAAACTTTCCTTGGAGGATCCTGGTACCAAGGATGATGGCAGCGATGAGGGGAAATCGAGTTCAGACGAGAAGTCCAATTGTCCTTTGGTCACGCAGAAGATGGACCTTCCAACTTTTGAGGGTGTAGATGTGTTATCATGGCTTGCTAGGGCAGAACAATTTTTTCTCGTCCATAAGGTTGCCCCAGCGCAGAAAGTGGAGATGGCGTTGATTGCTATGTCTGGCCCTGCCATGTCGTGGATGCAGTTATTGCTTCGTCGACGGCCGAAGCTAGATTGGGCCATTTTTACGGAGGAACTCACGGGTCGTTTTGGCGATGAATTTACCATCAACATTCATGAGGCTTTGGTAACCACCAAACAAACCGGCGCCCTAGAAGATTATATAGCACTATTTGAGGGACGCGTTTCTCAACTCCCTACGTGTTCAGACGCTCAGTATTTGGGTTATTTTTTGGGAGGATTGAAGCGGAATCTTCGGGCTCAAATTCAAGATACAACTATACCTACGTTTTCTGCAGCTATTCAAGCTGCCCGGAAGTTGGACAAGACGGTGCAACCTTCACTGTATCCTGCCCGCACTACTTATAGTTCAGCGGTGGGGTCGCGTTCTGCTTTCTCCGGTCGAGCAACTTCTATTCCCTCTCCAGTTGCTAGCCGTTCTTCTTCAACTGTTCCCACTAAGTCGCAGGACTCTGCAGGATCACAAAATTTTCGTAGGGTGTCCAATGAAGAGTATTGGAAGCATCGTGCAGCTGGCACTTGTTTCCGTTGTGGTTTGAAATTTGGGCCAACACATCGTTGTCCTCCAAAAACACTTCAGGTTTTGATTGGTGATGACGAAGAGGAAGGAGATGAGGATGGTGCAGATGTGAACGCGGATGTCAACCCCCCTGGAGAAGAAAACCCGGAAATTCAGGCCTCATTGCAGTATCTCCATCTTTCAGAGTTAACCCCCTTCGGTTTTGATGGGCCTCAAACCATGAAGTTCTTTGGGCATGTGGGTGAGACTCGTTTACTCTTGATGGTTGACAGTGGCGCTAGTCATTGTTTCGTGTCGGAGAAGGTGGCACGTAGATTAAACTGGAATATTCAGCCAACTTCTAGTTTCTCGGTATTGCTGGGAGATGGTTCGCGGGTTCGAGCAGCAGGAATTTGTAAGGATGTTCCCTTGGTACTTGATTCTGCGTTGTTCAGTATATCATGTTATGTTTTTCCTCTGAGCAATATAGATATGATTCTGGGTGTGTCTTGGTTGGCGACTTTGGGCGAGGTGAAAGCTGATTGGCGCAAGCTGACGATGGCATTTCTTGTGCATGGCCGTCAGCATTGCCTGCGTGGGGATCCTACTCTTACACGTAAGGCATGTGGGTATCAAGAATTTAGAGTGCTGGAGAGTGGGGATCAGTGTTGGCTGTTAAGGGCTTTGGAAGGCGGCGTTCTTCCAGAACAACTTGGAGTGTCGGAGTCCTTGTCAAGGACTGCACAAGAGGAGCTCCACGCTATTTTTTCTGATTTTGCAAATGTGGTTACTCCTTCAGCAGGTCTACCGCCACTACGTTCAAGTGACCACCGCATTACACTTCAGCCGGGGGCGAGGCCTGTATCGGTGCGGCCGTACCGTTACAATCATTTGCAAAAAGACGAGATGGAACGGTTAGTAGCGGAGATGTTGGCTGCTGGTATAATTCGTCCAAGTAGTAGCCCTTACTCTAGTCCGGTATTATTGGTACGCAAGAAAGATGGGTCGTGGAGATTTTGTGTGGATTATCGGGAGCTTAATAAGCTCACAGTTCCCGATAAATACCCTATTCCGGTAATACAAGAGTTGTTGGATGAGCTGCATGGGGCGAAGTGGTTCAGCAAATTAGACCTCAGAGCGGGATATCACCAGATTCGAGTAGCTGCAGCGGACGTCCCCAAGACAGCTTTTAGAACTCATTCGGGTCATTATGAGTTCTTGGTGATGCCGTTTGGACTCACAAATGCACCAGCCACCTTCCAGAATTTGATGAATGATATTTTCAGGCCATTTTTGCGGAAGTTTGTGTTGGTTTTCTTTGACGATATTCTAGTTTATAGCCGTTCTTGGCGGGATCATTTAGATCATTTGCGTCAAGTATTACAAGTGCTTCAGTCTCATTCTTTGGTGATTAATCCAAGGAAATGTTTGGTTGGTAGACAAGAGGTGGAGTATCTGGGGCATATTGTGTCGGGTCAAGGTGTGTGCATGGATCCGGGCAAAGTATCTGCAGTTTTGAAATGGCCAACACCAACCTCCATCAGAGGGTTACGTGGATTTTTGGGATTAACAGGCTATTATCGTCGATTTATACGTGATTATGGAAAGATAGCTGCCCCCCTTACAGCTCTTTTGAAGAACTCGGTTCCTCGACCTTGGCGTTGGACGAAAGAGGCAGATGTGGCTTTCCACGAACTCAAGCAGGCCCTTACTTCCGCACCGCTTCTTTGTATGCCTGATTTTTCAAAGGAGTTCGTTGTCGAATGTGATGCCTCTGGGCATGGAATGGGTGCCGTTCTCATGCAGGAAGGACGTCCTATTGCTTATTTTAGTAAGCAATTTTCTCCCAGTATGTTGTCAAAGTCAGCCTATGAGAAGGAATTGATGGCGTTGGTACTGGCTATACAACATTGGCGCCCTTATTTGTTAGGTCGTCGGTTCGTGGTTCGCTCCGACCAACGAAGTCTTAAGCATTTGCTGAGCCAATCATTGACAACTCCGGCGCAACAAAATTGGGCTGCAAAACTACTTGGCTATGATTTTGCTATTGTGTATAAAGAGGGAGGTCTTAATAAAGCAGCTGACGCATTATCGCGGCGTGAGGAACAAGGGGAGCTCCTGGCCGTTTCTCTACCACAGTGGGTAGAGTGGTCGAAACTACGGCAGGATGTTGTACATGATCCGGTGTTGGGAAAGATCGTAAGTGCATTCACATCTGGCGAGACTGTTCCGAGACATTATTCTATGGCTCATGGCACCTTATTTTATAAGGGCAGACTAGTAATTCCAGCCAACTCTGAGTGGATTCCGAAGATCATCGCGGAATTTCATTCAACTCCCTCAGGAGGGCATTCAGGGGCCTATCGCACTTATCGGAGGCTAGCGGCAAATGTACACTGGGCTGGCATGATGCGCCATGTTACTCAATTTGTGGCGGGCTGTGCGGTTTGTCAACGAAATAAGTATGAGACGAAGACCCCAGGGGGTCTGCTCACCCCCTTGCCGATTCCTACCATCGTGTGGGCAGACATCAGCATGGATTTTGTCAGTGGACTTCCACGGTCAGGGGGAGTTGATTGTGTGTTGGTCGTGGTGGATCGTTTTTCGAAGTATGGCCACTTTATCGCCTTACGTCATCCTTTTACGGCAAAATCATTGGCTGAAGTATTCATTCGTGAGGTGGTTCGTCTACATGGCATTCCGAATTCTATTGTTTCCGATCGTGATCCGATTTTCTTGAGTTCGTTTTGGCGAGAATTATTTCGAATGTCTGGCACGAGGCTGAAAATGAGCTCTGCATACCATCCGGAAACAGATGGGCAAACGGAAGTTCTCAATCGATGTTTAGAGACATATCTACGTTGTTTCTCGTCGGAGCAACCGAAGCACTGGGGTAAGTGGCTATCGTGGGCTGAATATTGTTATAATACTGGTTTTCACACAGCTGCCGGTATTACTCCATTCGAGGCAGTTTATGGACGGAAACCGCCGACTATTGCTCAATTTTTGCCTGGGGAAGTTCGAGTGCAATCTGTGCTGGAAGCCTTGCAGTCTCGAGATGAAATTTTAGGTCATTTAAAATTTCATCTAGAGCGTGCTCAGCAGCGCATGATGAGGGAGGCGAATAAGCATAGGAGGTTTTTGGAATTTCAAGTGGGCGATTTGGTTTATTTGAAGTTTCGTCCTTATCGACAGTCATCGCTGTTCAAGACAAAGTTTCGCAAGCTTGCTCCGCGGTATTTCGGCCCTTTTGCAATTGAGGCAAGAGTGGGTGCTGTGGCGTATCGGTTGAAGTTGCCTCCCACTTCTAAAATACATCCAGTGTTTCACGTGTCTTTATTGAAGAAAGCAATCGGAGAGGTGCAGCCTGAGCCTACGTTACCTGAGGACCTTTTGTCAGTTGATCCTCCATATTTTCCTGAGAAGATTTTGCAGCGTAGAGTGGTAGAGCGCGGTGGGCAGTCCGTGGAACAGGTTTTATTGCAATGGTGTGGATTGGGTATGGAAGAAGCTTCGTGGATGGATGTAGCAGATGTGAAGGGGCAATTTCCTAACTTCAGCCTTGAGGACAAGGCTGTTTCGACGGGAGGAGCAATTGATAGAGAACGTGCTCCTTATCAAGTTTATGTTCGTGGAAATCGAGCAATCGTGAATTATTAGTTCTGTTATTAGTTTGTTTTACTGTTATGATTGAGTCTTAAGTTATTTATTATTAGGCCCAAATTACTATATGGGCTTAGGTCTGGTAATTTATAGTATTAATAGAGAGTCTTGTTTAGGGTTGAGGGGATTTTTGCGGGGAAAAGGGAAAAACAGCGGCTTGCTGTAGGCCTCAGTTTGAGGAGAACTTTCTTATCAATATTATTATTTACGTTTTAGATCACCTTTTCTCTAACAGCTGCAGTGATTCTCTTTTTAACCATGAAAGTTCCATTGTTAATACTTCTGTTCTTTTACCTGATGGGGGAAATGCTAAGGTTACAAAGGTTGGTGCATAAGGCTGACTCCTAACATAGAACTGAAGTCTGTTTTACTAGTTCATAGTTTTAAGTACAACTTGTTGTCTGTTAGTGCTTTGACTTCTTCTCATTGCACTATCAAATTTAACAATCTCTCGTGTGAAATTCAGGAAGCTTCACAGGGAATTGTGATTGGGAAGGGTAGACGTGAAGGAAACCTATACCTTTTTAACATTTCTGGTGATGTTTTAGCTGTGTTTTCATGTGTTTCTGCCAATGTGTGGCACGCCCGTTTAGGGCATCTATCCACTATGAAGTTAAACACTTTGTCTTCTATCTTGTCTTTTAAAGATTCTACTCCACATGTTTGTGAAGTATGTCATTTAGCCAAACAAAAAAGGTTGTCATTTCCTATTTCACAATCTGTATCTCTTGCTGCTTTTTTGACACTCCTACCATACAAGGATACTCTTATTTCTTAACTGTTGTGGATGATTATTCTCGTTTTGTGTGGACCTTTCTTCTCAAACATAAATTTGACACAAAATTTGTCCTTACACAATTCTTCTCCACTATTCTTACTCAGTTTAACAAGAAAATAAAGATGATTAGGTGTGCCAATTGACAAGAATTTAATCTGCTTGATTTGTTTTCTAAGTATGGAACCATTGTTCAACATTTTTGTGTTGAAACTCCTCAACAAAATACACGTGTTGAACGCAAACATCAACATTTGCTTAATGTTTCTAGACATGCTCATTTTAATGGGTCCAGCGGGTAGGGCCCAGAACTGGCCCGTCGTTCAATAGTTTTAGCCCGAACCGGGAGTCAACGGTTCCAGGCCCGGTCCAAAACCATGACAAGGTGGGCAAATTATGATTCAATGAGTTGTTGAACTGTAACCGACGGACCCATAATTGAACTGGCGTTAACCGTTGAACCATCGGGTTCCAACAGTAATAGAGGGATATTGCAACATATATACAATATTTTTTATGAATTTAAGAAATTTTAAATATTTTAGATAAACATGCATTAATGGAACTGAAATAGTGCCTTCTCCACAAACATCAAACAAAAACTAAAGATTGATAGATCTCGATGGTTCATCAGAAGCCTTACAGAGAAAAAGAAAAGGATACCAAACAAAGTAGTTGACCTTATTACTCAATTGTCATAAGAATGGAAGTAAAAAAGAATATCCTTGGGGCATATACCTCAGTTACACGAGTGGTGTAACTATTAACTAACTACCAACTGCTAACTAGTTTATGATCAGTTAAAATGAATAAGATCGCCCTCCAGCTTATCACTTAGCAGGGGCTTGCTTACAGGAAGAATATGTATACTGTTGCTTACAAATTCTATACCGATTTACAATATTGGTTAAAGACTCTTTGTATTGGCTATACTGCTTATGGCAAATGGTATACGTGAAAAGAATGAAAATACTGCACAAAAGTGACTGCCCTTCGAAAGATTTGTTCATCAAGGCTTACAGATACTAGAGGTACTTCGCCAACCATTCCATACTCTGTTACAGAATAAACAAACGGTGATTAACTGCAGAAAAAGATGCAGCTATGGAAAACTTAATGATGAGACCTCCAAAACACTTTAGATCCCCCAATAACTTAAAATAAGTACCTTGATGCATTCTGGTAGATCTTTATCCTCGTGTCTTGCATGGATCTAAACAGTCAAGATACGAGATTTGTCAACAAAAGTGCAGATCATCATACTATCAAGTTTCATTTAAATCTTTTGAACCGCAATTCATCATATGGTATCATAAAAGATGAAGTTAGAACAAGATTGTGAATGCCTACCTCTGTGATGAGGTGGCAGGAAGGATCTTGATTCGTTGCAATTGAAGCAATAATAACAAGTGCAGCTGCCACAGTAGATGGCCAATAGCAGAGCTGCTGGTTACCAATCAGCGTGAGTACTGCGAGATATTTTGTTGTCTTCTCCATGTTCTCATTAGCTCTTGCAGCTTTGAGGTAGAACCTGCGCAGATTTAACGTCAAAACTGGACGAGAAAATGCTTGTTCGCTTCCAACATTAGATTGATATAAGGATAAGTAGAAAAAGATCTGCATTTAAGGTTTATATATATATATATATATATATATATATATATATATATATATATATTCTCACAGCAATGAGAGATGCAAAATATGTACCATAAAAAGTTGTACAAGGTGGGAAGGTAGCATTTGAAGTTGAGGACTTCTTGCACCACCCACTCCATAGCCACCACTTCACAACACGCATAAATATTGCCTCCCACGTAAAATGACTTCTTACGGACACTGGTACAGATTTAATGCAAGTTAGAGTTTCTGGAAATATTTATATCTTATTGATATTACATCATTAGTAGACATTTTGTCCAAATTGTAGTGGAGTCTCATGACACTACAGGTCAAAATACAATTCACTTCAAGTACATAGACCATCAACCATCTATTAAAATGTAGTAATTCTTAAAGAAAGTGCTCCATTCAATTCATTAAGGTTCAGTTTTGAGCTAGTAATAATTGTTTCTTATCTGCAACCCCTTGTATTATCAAAACAGAGCAACACTGAGAGAAGAAGATTGATCACTATGAATATACAGAAAATTTAAAATAAGTAAAGCACATTTTCAGAGTTATGCCAAATACTTTCAGCTAATACAATTGATAATACTTAGTCTATATCCATTTTATTAAATCATGTGTATCTAGAAGAGGCATTTGCTCAATACTTTTCACAAACAAAATGAGCCATGTGAATATGAACAAATTAAAATCTTTACCAGTTGTAGGGTTGATTTTCTTCAATCCGGGTGGCTAAGGTGAGGCACGCAATGCCTGCAATCTGAAGATTTTTCACGCTTTTAAAGTATCCCTTACTTAGGAATCTGTCAAGAAGATTAACTCCTAAAAACATTGTTTCCTGCTGAAGCTCGGCCTTTTTGGCTTGCTGCATGAGTAAGTCCAGGATTAAATAATTAGCCACAATTATCACTGTTAAAGCGCATGATGATTAAATAACAAAATCGTTGATTGATCTGATTCTACGTCTAGATCAACTGAGTACTCAACTCTTTCATTTCTTTTCCTTAATTTCAAAATGTTATCCACCTTGTATTTCTTTAATATTCTTACTGATAATGTATATCAAGCAGAAAACTTTTTATATCACCTACTGAAACGGGGCCAAAAGGAAGTAGCTGCACTTCTATTTAGTTTCTATGTTCTTAAATGGTTTATATATCTAGAAATGAGTTAGCTCAGGATTAAACAACACAATATTGCAGATTCTGTTACATTACTGTAGACGTGGTAGAATGCTATTAGCAAACAAAGATGCAGAAACTCGTATTCTGTCATTTGAGTACTACTTTAACAAGCAGCAAGCTCCAAAACGACAAGTTTTCAATACTACATTAACAACGAATATTCTAAATAAAACAATTCACTCCCTCAAAAATGATTTATATCCATAGTATTGATTTCTTACAGTCGGCTATAACTTTTTGGATCTCGTTGAAATGGTCGTTTATATTTTATATATATAATTAAAAGTCCTACTAAAAGCCTATATCATTTCTCTACCATACTCGACCAGTACTTTATTCTCATTGATACTGATATTCGCCAATTTTACTAATTAAAGTAATCTAGATAATTTAGAGGATGAATTGAAATCAAAAGTCGGAAATAATATGCACAAACCTCGACAATCCAGTGGACCATTTGCCGGCGTTGCTGAATTATTTCGTCTCCGTAGGCAGTATTATTACAATATTCCTCAGTATAATCATGCACGTATTGTTGCCTTCTCTCTCTCCTCCTCATCATTCTGAAGCTCTCTTCGTCTTCCTCATTTTCTAGCCCCAATCCCTAATCCAAAAACAAATGCCATATGAATTTATCATTATGTAAGCAGAAAGTAGAGTGTCTCTAGTAATTCAGATGGATATAAATAATATTAAACTTTTAATTAGCCCTCATCGTGAACTAAAACTGCTAAACGGATATTTCAGAAATGCATTTGCTCGAAAGAGCAAATGATGTCCCCGCATTCTATTTTATACAAAGAAACAACATCAGTTATAAAATTAATAACAAATTATGAGAGTAAGACACTAAAATTCATCCAAACGCAAGTCGTTTAAAGAGAATTACCATATTTATCGTTATAATTATCTTAGCAAGAGAAAGTTATTCGGAACTCACGTTGATTTCAACCGAATTGCGATCATCACAGTCTTTGAGGGGAAAGATTGATCTGCAGAACTGCTGTTTAAATTGCTGGAATAGCTCAAAAGTAGGCGAAGAACTCTCATCTTCGAACGACCTCTCGGAAAATTGACTTCCGGAATCGTAACTCCACATTGACGGCGTGTAGTCTGAACTTTCGAATTCCGAATCCGAAATCACATGGAAAACTCCGGATGACGAGGAATTATGCTCCTCTTCATCATTATCTACCTCTTCACCACCAATAGTAATGCCACCGTTGGAGAACTGCTCCGAGCAAGCCAAGTCGAAATCGAACGCGACGAGGTGTGGAGGTCGGATTTCTTCAATCGCAGCTTCGTTTGCACTGAATTTGGTTGCTCTCACTGCGGAATTGAGTTCTACACCAGTTTTAGCCGAATCGTCATTTTCAGCTTCGAAATCCCTGATATCATCGCAGGAAGTCTCATTAACGCCAGAAATCTCCAACACGACCTCGCTCTGAGTTGTTCCGACAGAGCTCTGAATTTCCTTCACCTTCACATCCTTCGAAATTCGCTGAGCGCTAGAAACTTCAGATTTAATGACGTCAGCTCCTTCAACTTCTATTTCCTCCACATTCGAACTCCTTAAATCCAAGCCTCCTCTGTTCGTTCCAGAGCACGATTCCACGCATGAAACATCCGATAGCTCCACCGCTTCATCGTGATTTCTGCTCGCATTCTTAAAATTCTTCCGGTAATACGATCTAGTGACAATTCTCTCAAACTTGGCACCAATTTCAGGCGGATTCGGATCGCACACAGAGGCGATGCTAGATTCACACGAGACATCACTTGCTGTTGGAAAATGCGAACCATCGCCGGAGAATGCAACAACAGGTGAGATGTGAAGCCGCCGCCGGCGATAGAGCTGCGATCGCAATTGCTTCCGCAGGAAGCAGAGCGGCTGCTCTTCGATTTCTAAGACAGCTCTAGCAGTAAGCTTACGCTTCATCGTTGAAGGATGATTTCCCGTCTCAACAGCTACGCTATCCAATTTTTTTTTTTTTAAAAAAAACAAAAGATATCTTTTGACGTGAGTGTGTGTGCCTGCGTGTGTGTGGTAACTGTGTGAAACGGTTAAGGAACGTTGAGAAATGAGAAGCAGAGAGGTATTTATATGAAGATGGTTATACGAAGGGGTCCACGATCGTCCGCATTCACGTGTTCTGTTCAGTACTTGATTACTTGCAATACAGTCTATTTTCTGTTAATATATTTTCATTTATATTCTAATTCATGTTACTGAATGAAATTACTTGACACTTGAGTACAATAAATAAAGAAGCTGGTAAGATATGTATTTCCTTTACTTACAAATTCATTCCATAATTAGTGTAAATTCATGCAATATGTGCTGATAATACTAAGGTCATATAGCTTCGTTAACAAAAATAATAATAACTATTGATTGTTATGGAAACCATGCACCCTAATGTTTTTTAATGCTATACTAAGTGCATTGTACCATATATCTAGTTTGGTTCACCTATAGTACCATATAATCAATTAATTACTATACAATTTAAATTTTGCAAGCTATTTATTGCTGAATCTTATCTTTTTTTTTATTCCATACATTATTCAGCAATAGAGTAAAGAAAAAGACGATGTCCCAAAACACTATAAATTTGGTAAGGCAAAGCCTTGATTCTAAATTTTTAATTCATTGTTCACATCCCCTGTTCTAATTTAGTATATTATAAATAGGAAATTATAGATTTTTTTTTTCACTATTATATACGGAAATAAACATTAATTTGATCCATTTCCAACTAGATTTAGGTTCTTGCACCCACCGTATTTGTGAATATTTCAGCTGTTACGTTAGTAATGTAACATCATTAAACCTTAATATTAAAAAAAAGATTAAAATTGTAAATTAGAAATATAAATCATTTACCCAACCCCTATTTCAGCCATGAGGGACAATAACTGCTGATAAATACCATAATGAAAGTGACATGATTAAGTAAGTAATGTAGAGTATAGAGTGCGTGGGTAGAAAAGTAGTTCCTTTTATGTTTAATGGAGAAACAACTCAATTTAAAGCTCGAATTGTATAGGTAGCAATTGATGATTGAGTTGTAATGAATTTACCAAGATTTGTTGAGGGAATCGGTTGAAATTGCTTAACCCACGTCCACGTTAATATATAATATAATATACTTTGGAATTTCGAGTTTAATATCATTTCAAAAAATATCGTTACACAACATATGATATTTATTTGTCATATAAAAATAAAATTATTGACGTAGATCCAACACCTAATTTTAAAACACTCCCAATTGAAATTCATCCTGAGCGTTAAAAATCGTGACAGGTTAGATTTAATTCAGGGGCTTTGGAAAATTATGAAAAGATCGAACAATGGTTTATAATAATTAGAGCTCGTAAAAAATTGAGTCGGTATGATCCAGTCCCAAAGCCATAAGGCTTTTCATAAAAATTAAATCGTGTCAGAAGTCGGCTCCGAAATTAATCAAATTAAAACAAAACATATATAACTCAATCAAATATAAAATGTTATTTTTTAGTACAAAATTTAATAACCGGACTAACCCGAACTCACTGGATTTGTGATCAATTTGAGTTGATCGAGACCACTTGAAATTCAACAGAACCTTAATTATCTAAGTTCAAACCTGCCCAAAATCGAACAACCAGTTCAGGCTGGCTAACTGTATCATTCAGATATTTAGTACATGCTCACTTTACAACTTTGTTTAATTAAAGTTTATAAGCGTAATATAGATTTACTACTCTCTCTAATTTTTTCAAGCTTTCCATTTTATTAATTCACATATATTACAACAATAAAATTTTTAAAAATTAATATCAAATTTCAAAATAAAAGTAAAAATCAAAATTGATCTTAAATTAACTCTAATTTTTTGAATTAGACAATTATTTATAAATAACGAAAAATAAATAAAATATGACACTTAAAAAAGATTGGAAGGAATACATTTTATTGATTAAGTAATGTGTACTTTGAGGGAAAGAGTTGAGATTCAACTTGGGTGTTGAAAAACAACCTTTTTTTATATGGAAGGAAAAGAAGTGTTTATTAAATCAGTCATCTAACTTATACCTAGTTACACACACGATGTCTTGCTTCAGGGTGCCGACATCTATATGCAACGATATTGAAAGATTGTGCATGAACTTTTTGGAAGGAGATTGAAGCCTTTTAAAATGCTTCATTGGAAAACATGGAATGAGCTATGTAAACCTAAAAGTAAGGGAGGCATGAGTTTTAAGGATTTAATAGCTTTTAACAATGCGTTATTAGCTAAGTATATGTGTAGGCTTATGCAGTATCCCGAATCGCTAGTATAACGAGTCTTAAAGGCCAAGAATTACACTGAGTGCAACATCATGGAAGCCAAGGTTCCATGCAATGCATCTATTGTTTAGAGGCCAATTGGACTTTGGAGTCGTGGTTTATTAAATGAGCAACATTTCAGTAACTAAGGATGCATGGTGTCCAAATATGAGTTATGGAAAGTTGGTATGTTGGGGGGTTGAGATTGATAGCATGAAACTAATGAATAAATTTACTGGATAAGAAGGGGAAGTGGGACAAGACAAAGATGGATAGGGTACTACAACCCATTGATGTCGATGAGATCATGAAAATACCTCGGGATGGAAAGGAGAATGAAGATAAGAGATATTGGAAGTATGAAGAGAAAAGAGAATATACAGTGAAGACGATATATCTTGTGGAAACAAATTTTTTTCAAGCCATATAAGTCAAAAAATAGCGACCAGGTGTGGTGGAAGTTCGTATGAAGCAGCGATCTTCCTCCGAGAGTTAGGGTATTCGCATGGAGAGTCTTTAAGGAGATAATCCCTACTGAAGTTAATTTACAAAAATACCACATCTCAGTGATAGAGTTGTGTTCAAGGTGTGAAAGAGGATGAAGATCTACTAATCACACATTAGTCTTTTGTGAAAAAGAGCGAGATAGATGGAAAGGGTGCGTGATATGAGAATGTATTAAGAAGAAGGATATGTGGACATTCACAAGTTGGGAGAAATGATACGTAGAGATGTTACTAGGGTAGAATTTGAAACTTTCATTATGGGGATATGGATAATTTACACGAATTGTGTGTTGATAGACATGATAAGTAGGGATGAGCAAATTGGTATTTATTCTTCTAATCGGAACCGTCAGTTCTTTTGAAACCAAAAACCGATATTTACGATTCCAGAACTGAAATCGGTTACCATTTTTCTTCTTAATATTTTGGTATGGGTTCTACCCATCAGTACTGAATAAAATCTTTAATTTCACATCCCTAATTCCCAATTCCCCATCCCCATCAATTCATTAACACACCCCCCCCCCCCCCCATCTCTCTCTTCTTTCCCTCTTCTTTTAATTTTATTTGTATTTCCTTTCCAATCTCAATTATCTTCTATTTCTCTTCACATTATCCATTCTCATTTCTCCTTACAGACTAAGAAATATATATATAGAGAGATATTTTAATTAATTCTAATACTAATAAAATCATAGTTAGAAACATTGATTCTAACTACAAAGAAATACATATCGCTCAAATCCTACTCCACATCTCCACCACCATCCACTTTGGGTTGGATCTCAAATGGAGCTCCAGGAAGAAAAGATTTAGATTTGCTTCCGCTCTCCACCCCACCGCCCTACACCGCCAGCCCCATCACTCACTCGCTTTCTCTGACGACTACAAATCCACCCTGAAAACTTCAAACATAAAAGGTCACTTTTATGTTTACCTTCATTTATTTATAACTGCATATTTTATTTTAAGTTTACAATGTCATCAATACAATACAATGAGAATACTTCACTATATGAATGCATTTTTTTATTCGGTTCAAATCAGTATTAAAATAAAATCACTACAAATAAAATCATGGTTCATCACACATCAATACTCACTTTCTCTAAGTACAAAGAAATACATATCGCTCAAATCCTACTCCACATCTCCACCACCATCCACTTTGGGTTGGATCTCAAATGGAGCTCCAGGAAGAAAAGATTTAGATTTGCTTCCGCTCTCCACCCCACCGCCCTACACCGCCAGCCCCATCACTCACTCGCTTTCTCTGACGACTACAAATCCACCATGAAAACTTCAAACATTAAAGGTCACTTTTATGTTTACCTTCATTTATTTATAACTGCATATTTTATTTTAAGTTTACAATGTCATCAATACAATACAATGAGAATACTTCACTATATGAATGCATTTTTTTATTCGGTTCAAATCAGTATTAACTGGTATTGAACCGAGGAACCAAATCGGTTAATCAGGTTACCTGGTCGATTTTGGGATCGATTTCTATATTTTGCCTATTTTCGGTTGGAGTACATTAATTTTCAATTCTGAGTATCCGGAATCGAACCGATAAGCACTCTGAATGATAAGAAAGATGAGAGAGTTAAGTGGTTGAAAAAAGCATGTGATATGCATATTGAGTCCTAATATATATTAGATTCAAGCTAAATGCATGAAATATAGTGAGAGAACAGAAAGAGAGGAAGAAGAAAAGAGAGAGAAAAGAGAACATTTCGAATTGATATAAAAACATGCGTACATCAATTATTTATAGAATGTCATGCAACTTGCATGAACGTTACTCTAACAACTAAAAAATTTCATCACACACGCAACACAAAATAACAACCCCAACGACTACTAACAGAAGACCTAACAGTAGAAGCTTCAGCTAGCCTCTTGAAACAACCAAGAACACACTCCACCTTGATCCAACCTTCTTAGTAGAATCTGGAATACACCCCCGTTGAAACCTAGCCCGGCTGTGGAGGAAGAAAAAGACAAAGTTTCTGCCGAAGAGCCAAAAATCGAGCTGCAGGAAGTGGCTTAGTCAACAAATCTGCAACTTGATCAAGCGCAGGGACATGACCAACGTCCAAATCCTTACTTTGAAATTTTTCCTAACAAAATGCATATCCACCTCAATATGCTTGGTTCGTCCATGAGACACGGGATTAGAAGCAAGTGTCTCAGCACTATGATTATCACACCAAAGTTTTGGTGAAGACACCAAAGATATCCCAAGCTCAGCACAAAGAGACTAAAACCATATCACATCAGTTGCAGCGTTTGCTAATGCCCTATACTCTGATTCAGTGTTGCTGCAAGAGACTACTTCTTGCTTATTTGAACTCCAAACAACCAGATTAGACCCAAAGAAGACGCAATGACCCCAGTAGAGTGTCTATCATCAATGCAGCTAGCCCAATCAGCGTCGCTATAAGCTTCAAGGACATTAGAGGAGAAGGGTGTGAAGTGCAAAGACAATGAAAGAGTGCCTTTAAGATACTGCAATAGATGTTTACAAGCTCTCCAATACTCATCAGTAGGAGCTACAAGAAATTGGCTCAACTTGTTCACCGCAAATGAAGTATATGGGCGAGTAAGTGTAAGATACTGTAATGCTCCAATAACATTTCGATAAAGTGAAGGATCCAGAAAATGAGAGCCAATATAACAAGACAATTTTCATGAGACACTCATAGGTGTGGAACAAAGGTTCCAATTCAACATATGAGTCTTGTGCAATAACTGAAGTATGTACTGACGTTGAGATAAAGAGAAACGATGATTAGAATCTCTATTAACCTCAACACCAAGAAAGTAGTGTACCTCTCCAAGTGTCTTATTTGCAAATCCAGATTGAGAAGTTTAATAAGATGAAATACTGCATCATTATCTTCTCCTGTAATAAGAATATCATCCACATAGATCAACACTAGAGCTAACACACCTTTTTTCTTGTTTGTAAAATAGAGAAAAATTTGAGAGTGAACGATTAAACCCTACTTGATATAAGTATCCTCTCAACCTATTGATGAGCCCGTTTTTTGTGCTCTTTTGTGTCTTATTATTTAGGTCTACATTGAGTCTTTTTCCTTTGTTTTGTGTGGTGTTGTGTCTGGGAGGACACAAATATGGATGGCAGGATGCAGATCAAGATAAAGATCATTCTATGAAAGAGGCAAGTTTATGCACGAAGTCCCTTGAGCAAGCTGAAGCTCAAGACAGAGTACCGCCTAGGATCATACTTCAATTACTGGAGCTAAACTAGGAAACACCTTGGCCAAGACAAAGAAAAATGATACAGCAGATGGTGGTGAAGCAGACGAGAGGCAAGATACAAAGAGTGGCGGCCAAGACTTTCCATGTACGAAATTAGGAAAGAGATTTCCCTTTTCATCCTGCAAAGAGTGGCGGCCAAGACATTCCATGCGCGAAATAAGGAAAGAAATATCCCTTTTCCATCCAGTGCAAATCTTGAAGATTGGGAGCATTTTCTATACATGGGCAAATCTGCCAAAGAAGGAAAGTGCCACCATCAACCATAGACGCGTCAAGACGCCGCCAGAGACAGGCCCAGGCCCAGTCAGCCTCCTATATATTCAATCCCAGGTTGCAGGCCAGGATATGCGGATTTGAGGGTGGGTGTGCAACAATTCCAGCCAACCACTGGATTGTTTTAGTCTTAGGCCATGTTTTAATTCTCATGAGTGATTGGGAGGAAGAAAATAAGTCTTATGGGCACCTTTAATTTATGCCTCACGTTTTTATGGCCTTGGTCAGGGTTGGTCCTGCCAAAGGTACTTTTGTTGACACTACTTTTTTGTATTTAATTCCAAGTATGTTTTCCTTTATTTATTTTTTGTTATTTACTTTAAGCATGTGTAGCTAGATTTATTTACTTGACTTGAAAAAGATTAGTTAAGTCGAGACTTAGGGTTTTGAGAGGTCTAAACGAACCCATAACCATATCTGCATGTTCCTAAAACACTGGATCTTATTTTTATACAACTTGATTGAGTCCTTGGCGCTATAACGGCCGATAGCATCTTGGGTAAGGTCAGGTTACCACTTAGTACTGGAAGCCCAAATGATCAAGTGGATTCCGCCTTGCCAGTCAGAGGGATCAGTGTGATGATGTGGATGGGGACGCCATGGGCGAGGCGTCTGAGATGGTGTGCCCGTGGTTGTGCAGCCCCACTAATATCCAGTTGGGTATACTGGAGTACGCTTGGCTAGGGCGAGAGCCTGGGCAAGGGGATAAGGGAGTGGGTAACTCTTATCTTCTGGGCCGAAAAGGTATGCTGGGTGGGGCCTTGGTGACTATATGACAAGTAAAAAAAGGGGTTGCCTTGGTGATATGTTTGTTGGCGGACGAACCGAAGCCTTGCGCTGTCCAAGTGACAGGTCCTAGTGATTAGCCAAGGGGGAAAACCACAGACTTACATCTGCCTTTAACCAACAACATGCAAGTACAGTTAATATCTTTGTACCAATGATCAAGACATAAGTCAAGACCCGATGAATCAATTCCAAGTCAACTTACTTTCTCTATTGATTATCTTTTATGTTTCTTTTCAATAATTTATTTTTCAGTATTTAGTTTCTGCTTGGTTACGACTTCTTGCCCAAGGAAAGACCCAGATTCAAAACTCCAAATTGTGACATCGAGAGAGGACTTCACCAACTCCCTATGGGATCACCCATGTGCTTGCCACTAGCGGAACCTAGTGAAGAGTGTAAGTAATTATAAATTTATCTTGACCAGAGTGATAATGACTGAGCTCCGTCACATATCATACCAGGCCCGAGGTGTCTACTTAAGCTCATACAAAGACTTTCGCAACTTGCATACATGAGTAGGACAAGAGTTGTCCACAAAGTCATAGAGTTGATCCTTATAGATGTTATCCTCAAACACACCATTGAGGAAAGCATTATTAATGTCTATTTGCTGGATAATCCAGTTATGAGAAGCTGCCAAAGAAAATACAAGACGTATTGTGGTAGGCTTTACAACATGACTGAACGTTTCTAAGAAATCAATGCCTGCTTGTTCAAAACCCCGAGCAACAAGCCTAGCCTTCAACTTATCCAAGGTACCATCAGCTTTAGTTTTCACATGATATACCCATTTATTGCTAATCACCTTCATAGATGGAGAGTAAGGCACCAAAGACCACGTACCATTATTCATTAAAGCCATGAACTCATCTTTCATAGCAGACAACCAAGTCGGCTGAGAGATAGCCTCATCATCAGTTAAAAGTGCAACAAGATCAACAGTTTGAGCAGTGAATATTTTAGGTTTAGAATTATTTCATGCTTAGCTCGAGTGATCATAGAGTGAGTATTGATAGGAATGAGAACATATGTAACAGGAGTAGTAATGGTAGGAACAAGAGAAGATGGAATGGGACTATCAGAAGTAGAAGTGGAAGGTAAGGAGTTAGGCTAGATGTTATTGTTATCTGATGTTGGCTGAAGATTTAGAGTAGAGGAAGATGAACTAGGTTGGATATTTTCATGAGTAGAAGTGAAAGGCTGAGGTTGAGTATTAGAAGGAGTCAAAGGCAATGAATGTGAATCTACTGGAACAGAAACCTGAGGTGAAGAAAGTCGAGTGTTATTTGGAGAAGAGGAAAGAAAAGATCATAACGGCAAAGAGAATGATGCAGCTGGATTAGAAGACGTTGATGTGTTGGATTTGGAAGAGAAAATAGCAGGATAGGGAAACTCCTCTTCATTAAAGTGAACTGTATCCACAATATATATTCTTCTCGTTGGCCCCAAGCATTTATACCCTTTATGTGACTCACTATACCCAAGAACACACACTTGGTAGAGCGAAATTGAAGTTTATGAGAATTATAGGTTGTAGATAAGGGAAGCAAGTGCATCCAAACACCTTAAGAAACTTATAATATGGAAGTGTATGGAACAACTTTTGAAAAAGAGAAAACCCTGTAAGTGAAGGTGTGGGAAGCCTATTTATAAGATAAGTCGTAGTCTGGAATGAATCCCACCAAAAAGTGAAAGGTAAATGAGCTTGTGCAAGGAGAGTGAACCCCATATCAACGATGTGTTGTTGTTTACGCTCAGCTCTTCCTTGTTGAGCATGGATATAAGGACATTGATGTTGAAAATGAATCCCTAAGATCTGTAAATATGAAACTAAAAGGACAAAACTCACCTCCCCAATCAGACTGAAAAGTTTGAATAAGAGTGGAGTATAAACATTGAACCATGACAATGAACTGGTGCACAAGTTTCTTAGTTTCTGATTTAGCCATCATAGGATATATCCAAGTAAACCTAGTAAAATCATCAACAAAATGTATACAGTATTGAAAACCAGATGAAGAAACACTTGCAGGCCCCCACACATCCGAATGAATAAGCTCAAAAGGTTTAATAGTTTTTACAGCTTGAATAACATGAGGTTTTTGATGCATTTTCCCAACCTTAAATGCTTCACAAAAGCCTAATGAGCTAGAAACAAAAGGAACATTTAGATGTTTACACACTCTAGAGAGTACGACAACATTTGGATGACCTAGAGCTCTATGAAGAGTGGTTAACGTAAGACTGGAGATTCCTACAATTTTTGATTGATGGAGGAGAGTGAGTGAGATGGCAGAGTCTTAGCAGCAGAAGTGGAAGGATTGGAGTGTTTAATGTAGAAGCAGGAGAGATCAATTTGATACAGTCCCTTGGATAGAGTTCCCTTCAACAATGGCTTGAGAGTTGCATTGTCCTTTACCAAGCAATGATCATCCTGAAACTCAATAAGCACATTATTTTCTTTAGTAAACTGAGAAATGCTTAGAAGATTTTTAGCAATTTGAGGCACACATAGGATATGATTTAATAGGAGAGAAGAACCAGAGTTCAAGGATAGGTGTGTGGTACCTAGAGTATTACCATCTCCTACCATAAGCTTCTCAGTTCTAGTATATTCACGGCTTAGATCCAGATGTTGCAAGCCATGAGTGACATATGTAGTAGCCCCACTATCAACGCACCATAGATTATCATTCACACCTGAGTCATCTTGAGAAACATCAGCAAAAAGGTTTGAGCATTATTAGTATTAGATGTATCTTGGCTAGTAAAATGCACATCAAACCGTTTATAGAATTTTATAGCAACATGTCCAGGGCGATCACACAATTGACAAATGATAGTTTTAGATGAATAACTTCTGCTATTTCCTGAAGAATCGAATCCTCCACGCATAGAACCTTCTTTGGTATTTCTTTTATGTGCAACATTTGTAGAAGGAGAAGAAACATTAAAGGAAAGAGCACTCGAACCAGCAGTAAAAAACTCCATTTGTTGCTGCTACCGATTTTCATAGGATTGAAAAAGGAGTTGCATCTCTTGAATGTTCATAGTCTTTGCACGGTTCATGACATTGACTACAAAAGCTTCATAGTCAGCACCAAATCCAGCAAGTAGGTACATGGTAAGTTCTTCATCCGTCACATGATGACCTGCAACAGATAGCTGATCTGCATAGCTTCTGACTTTGAGAAAGTATTCTTCAACAGAGAGATTAAGTTTCTTAGTGGTTTGAAGAAGTAACTTTAACTGCATCACTCACGATCTAGACTGAGAGAAAAACAACCTCTCAAATGTTGTCCATAAATCATTTGCAGTGGAACACCGAACAAAATGCCCAAGCATGTTTTCACCAACCGAAGAAATAATCCAACCGAGAAGAAGTTGATCCTTTCTCACCTAGGTAATGTAGGCTGGATTAGATATGGAATTTCCAGATGATCCAGGTGAAATAGGCGGAGGAGGAAGACCAGTGGAAGAGAAGTTCTCTTCAAATCCATGTGTATGAACAATCAGCAGAATTTGAGCGCGTGACGAGCCTGTTTTTTGTGCTCTTTTTGTGTCATGTCTTAGGTCTAGATAGAGTCTTTTCCTTGTTTTGTATCTTGTTTTGTGTCTGGGAGGACACGAGTCTGGGTGGCAGAATGCAGGTCAAGGCTAGAGGTCATCTCGAGAAAGAGGCATGTTTGCACACGAAGAACCTTGGGCAGTCTAAAGCTCAAGACAATGTACCGCTTGAGATCACACTAAAGCCGCTGGGATCAAGGGGAACACCATGGCCAAGACGAGGAGGAAGATGGAAGCAGCCGGGAGCACAGAAGATGAAGGACAAGGAGCTGGGATTCGCGGCGGATTTCTTTCCTTACGCGAATAGGAAAAAGATCTCCCTTTCCTTCTAGCGAATATTTAGAGGATTGGGAGTATCTCCTCTACGCGGAAAATCTCACCGAGGAAGGAAAGTCCAGCTGTGAACCCTAGCCGCTCCTAACACCAAGCCCAGGCCCACAAGACCCATATATAAAGCTATGATATGAAGCAGAGACAGACGCATTAGAGACACGAATTTGAAGGGTGCAAGGAGGGACGATGCCTAGCTGTTCTTTCTTTTATTTTAGGCCATGTTCTAATGAGTGATTGGGAGGAGAAAAATAAGTCCTACGGGCAAACTTAATATTTATATTTATGTTTATGCTTTCAGCCTTGGTCATGGTTGGTCCTGCCAAGAGGATCTTTTGGTAACTTCGTACTTTTGTTATTTCAATATAAGTATGTTTTTCTTTATTTCGTATGTGTTATTTAATTTCCTTATTAGAAGTTAGATTTATTTACTTGGCTTGGAAAAGATGAATTTTGTCAAAGCTTATAACGTTTTGAGATGTGTAAATTAACATATAGTTGTATTTGCATGTTCCTAAAGCGCTGGATCTGATTATTATACAACTTGATCAAGTCATCAGTGTTGTCCGGCCAGTAGCAGTCTTTGGCAAGGTCAGGTTATAACTATGAACTGGAAACTCCAACTGTTAGCGACT
This sequence comes from Leonotis leonurus, assembly GCA_026898415.1. Classification (NCBI taxonomy): domain Eukaryota; kingdom Viridiplantae; phylum Streptophyta; class Magnoliopsida; order Lamiales; family Lamiaceae; genus Leonotis; species Leonotis leonurus. The sequence continues at coordinate 3,394,989 of JAPKLX010000014.1, read as the reverse complement.
TCCTGCTTGTCAGTCAGAGGGATCAACATGGTGATGTAGGTGGGGACGCCATAGGACGGGCATCTAAGATGGTGTGTCCATGGTTTCGCAGCCCCGCTAATGCCTATTTGGGTATGCTGGAGTAGGCTTGGCTTGAGCGCAAGCTTGAGCAAGGGGGATAAGGGAGTGAGTAAACCATTACCTTCTGGGTTGATAAGGTAGGTTGGATGAGGCTTAGGTGGCTATGTGACGAGTAAAAAGGGGGTTTCCTGAGTGATGCGTTCTAGTGGTAGTAGTGAAATCTCATTCTTACGTTCGCCTTTAACCAATGACATGCAAGTACAATGAATATCTTTGTACCAGTGATCAAGACATAAGTAAAGACTCAAGGATTCAAACCCAAGTCAAGTTGCTTTCTTATTTAACTATATTTTCTGTTTTTCTTTTAGTTATTTTACATTTCAGTATTTACTTTCTGCTTGATTACAACTTCTTGCCCAATGCAAGATAAGACTCAAAACTCAAATTGTGACATCAAGAGAAGAACCCACCAACTCCCTATGGGATCGACCATGTGCTTGCCACTAGCGAAACCTAGTGAAGAGTGTAAGTATTATAAATTTATCTTGACCGGAGTGATAACGGCTGAACTCCATCAGATTAGCACCGTAGCCGGGGAGTTGCGCCTTCCAGAATTTCACTCTCACCTTGACTTAGGTCTTTTCCACGGTGTATGCTTTAATCCAATCTTGAAGGACAACTCGGAGATATTTGGTTTGATCCAGAGATCGAGAGAAACGCCAGGAGAAGAAGAGGTAGACTAAGGAGACATGCACAACTTGAGCGAGTAGCCCGTCAAGCAGCAAGAATGGCAGAGGAACACAGAGAAATCAACAATGAGAATGGGAATGCAGCTCCAAAGTAGACACTGAGTGAGATGATGTTCCCCAATAACAACAATCTGAAAACCCTTGGGCATCACCTTGCCCCTATGATAGCAGACAACTGGGAACTAAAGCACTCTTTCATCCAGATCTTGCCCAAGTTCAGTGACTTGCCAGGAGAGGATACGCAAATGCATCTTCAGGATTTTGAGATGGCTTGTGGAACCATTAGGACCAATGAAGCAACAAAAAAGGAGTATATACATCTGGTATCATTTCCTTTTTCACTTCAAGATACTGCTAAAGAATGACTTTACGCTTTACCTGCATGTAGTGTCACGACTTGGCAAGCAATGCAGCAGAAGTTCCTGGAGAAATACTATCCTTTCTAGAGGATCCAAAATGCAAGAAGAAAGATGAGCATCATCCAGATGGGAGTCGGAGAGTCACTCTATGACTAGTGGAACAAATTCAAGATCATCTTGGCCAAGAACCTGTAGCACAACATATCTGACCAGGACTTGATCCAGTACTATATCAATGGAATGAGGCCTGGCGAGCGGCAATCTATGAATACCGCGTGTGGAGGTTCTATCTTGAACAAGTAGCCTTCTGAAGCTTTCAGGCTGTTGAGCAACATGGCAGAAGAATCCCGAGATGATGCACAATCCTTGACTGGGACCATGGGAGATGTTTCCGCATCACAGGTTAAAACGGAACTCTCAGACCTATGTGCCACCATGAAGCAGATGATGGAGATGATGAAGCCGACCATCAAGAAGAATGTCAAGGCATGTCAGTTGTGCTATGCTACCACTCACTTGACCGATGAATGCCCCACTTTCGGAGAAAAAGAAGTTAATGCTTTTGGGCATACCAACAATGGATGAAGCCATAACCAAGGCCCAATGCAGAAATTTGATCCCCACTCACAATCTTACAATCTAGGATGGAGGAACCACGAGAATTTAGAATATGGAGAAAATCAATACCAAGCTCCACTCGAGGCTCATCATCAAATTCAGCAAAGAGGTCTATCTCTTTCCGAGACAGTTCAGAAATTGACCAAGGAGCACCACAAGTTTAGCGACGACTTTAAGAAGTTCAAGACAAAAAGTCGAGGAGCCCTACAATCACTAGCCAACCAGATCTCCAACTTGACCCAGACTATCGTCAAGATGGACAAAAACAAGGAGGATTGCTCTCCCAAATCTAGGTGAATCCCAAGCCACAGGTTAATGCGGTGATGCTCGGGAATGGCAAATTCTTACCTGAACGAGTAGTGGGACCTGCCAAACAGATGGTAGAACCAGAGGAGCTAGAAGCTGAGGAGGAGCCAGTTAAGAAGCCTGAACCTAAGGTTGAACAGAAGTCGGAGCTCAAACCTACAGTCAAGTCACCCAAGAATGATCTGGAGGAGAACATCTATTGCAAACCACCCTTCCCCAGGAGGTTGCCAAGACAAAGGAAGCTCAAGAGATGAAAGAACTATTCAAGGTGTTCCAATAGGTGGAAGTCAACATTCCACTTGTTACTGCACTGACGACTATACCCAGATGCGAAAGATTCCTGAAGGAGCTGTATGCCAAGAAGGTACGAATATCCTGACAATACAAGCTTCCTAGTTGGAGAGAATGTCTCTGCAGTGCTCAAGAAGGATATGCCAATTAAGTGCGAGGATCCAGAGATGTTCTAGATCCCTTGTGTGATCAGGAATACCAGTATTGATCAAACCATGCTAGATCTTGGGGCTTTGATCAACGTCATGCCCTAATCTATGTACGAGGAACTGAAGATAGGCCCCCTAAAGCCATCCAGGGTCGTTATCCAACTAGCGGACAAGTCGAGCATTTATCCTGAAGGCATGGTGGAAGATGTCTTGACCAAGGTACAAGACTTAATTTTTCTTGTTGATTTCAATGTACTTAACATGGGTATCTCTACTGCCAAGAAGCCACTTATGCTTTTAGGAAGGTCATTCCTCAAGACGACTGTTTAGCCTAAAGTGTGTACTCTAGGTTCTCGCAAATTATACGAGGTCGATTGTATGTAGCAAGCTAACCCCGGTCGGATCTCGGTGGAAAGCTTAACAGGGCGACTCTAATCCTAAGTGTTATTAAAACAAGAAAACAGAAATCATAAACATACTATGACCATAAGATGTAACAAGAAATAAATAAATATTAAAAGCAGCTAAACGAATCCCAACAGATTGAAGCTTTAGGATAAGATGTTCAACTCATATTCAATGTCTAATTGATCATGCATCCATATTCGATTAAGAACACCAAAGGTTGCTTAGCAAATTACTTTCGTATTAATACACTAAGCCATGATCTTTACTTTCGTATACAGTTCACTCCTCTAGTAATTGCTTAATCTCATATAAATTATTATTCTTTACGTTTCCGGTTAAGAATAATGTTGATTAACCCTAGGTCTCATGTCAAGCAAATGATCAATCTACTTAACATAAACATATGAATTTAATGGTGATCAAACATTAAACTCCATACAAAACAAGTTAATCAAAGGCATAGATCAAGTAAATATCAAATGAGAACATAAACACCCAATCCTAGTAAGGATCTAACCAAGCATAATATACAAGGTAGAATCACAAAAGGAAACTATAAGAAGGAAACTTACTAATAGAAATGTAAGAATCCAAAGTTGGAATCCACTTCAATCGATTGGAATTCTCTAATCCTAAACTAGAAAAGCAGTAAAAACTAAGTGTTTGAGAGTACTATTCTGGTTACATAGGGGGGTGAGAGAGAGAGATGAAAAATGACGATCAAAAGGAGTTTTAAACCCACGCATAACTTCCAGACAGCGGTCGCTGACCTCTGATTTTTATCGTTCTCTGCAGCTGCACCCCAGCGGGCGCTGGGGTGCTAGCGGGCGTTGGCTCGGTCTCTCGTTCCTTCAGCTCAGTTTTTTCTCTTCATGCACTCTTCCATCCTTTGCCCTCAGCTCGGTTTTGCACGCACAACGATAATTTCTCCACACTTAGCTCCAATCTCTCTTCATTTAACCATCCTAAATCAAAACACGAAAAGCACACGACCGGCGTAAAAACGAACTAAAAAGAGTACAAAAATAAACAATCTAATACTCTAAACAAAACAACATGAAGAACAAAAACATAACAAAAATACACTAAACAACTCCCCTACACTTAATCATTTGCTTGTCCTCAAGCAAAGTGCAACAACCAAGCATCAACATATATCAATAATCAACATATAAGCCCAACCACCATTTACATCTTCAAACCAAAATTAGACTAGGCTCAATTCTCATTGTATTCGGTCACTCAATTAAGATGTAATGTTGCTTGTTACTAAGTACATCAGTACACATATGATCACGATATACACACATCTCACACCCCCTATAGTTCATATGTCCAATTCCCCCTTTATTACGCCCTTCTAGCGTTTATTACTCTTTTTTTTTGAAGAGTTAATGCAATACTCTTTCTACTCTTTTCTTTCCTTTTTTTTCTTTTTTATTCAAAGGAAACCGAATACATAAACGATAAGGAGTAGCCACTCATAATCCGAATCATGACCACTATGCATACCGACTAATAAAAGCAACATGCCCCACATGTCATCTTAACCACACAACTTAGCCCAATCACAACCGAACCTAGCTAATATTCCACCTATACATACCACATACGGGGCTCACATATCAACCATCAATATATATCAACACTAAGCTATTGAATAAGCAAGTAGACAATCCATGATCAAATTTGGGGAATAACAACAAACAAACACAAACAAGAAAAAATAAAAACACTAAGAACAATAAAGACATGCAAGAAAGTAACCAAACCCCCCCCCCCCCGCCCCCCACACACACACACACTTAAATCTTACTACGCCCTCGTAGTAAGGAGTGAAAGAGAAAGGATAAGGGAACTTCCCTGACAACATAACAAGTCGGCAACAAGCCTATAAATCAAGTGACTCCTAGAATTGTACCTGCAAACAAAGACACAACAAACAAAGAAAACATAAAAAAAGAACAAGTAAAGAAATAAAAAGGAAAACATAAAAGAAAAAGTAAAGGAAAGAAAACCAATACGCCGGATCATGTGGATCCTAATAGTCGGAATGCAGATGAGGTTGGGGATGTGTAATGCCCCGCTATTCTTAACCCTGATTTAATTCAAGGTTCTCGGATTAGACGTTCTCGTATTCAATTAGTAAACCGAGATTCTAAGGAATAATTCATAAGTAACCTAGTGTGAAAAAAAAAACTTGCACGGGTTAGAGTTAATTGAAGCAAACTCAAATTGATATTTTCAATTAGTTGAAATGAAGATACTGTCTCATAGATATTTATATCAATTACTACAATGTAAAGTTATTAGAACTTGTACGAATGATAAATTCTTCTCAAATAGTTGAACTCAAGTAGTGATTAATGATATTTAATAATGGTATTTGAAGGAAATCATGAATGGAATTATGATTTTCGGATAAGTCACCATTTAGAGAGGTGATTATGGTGTTAGTAGGATCAAACACCCTAATTAGTAGAAATTTATAAGGGATATGAGTAAATTAATGGAAAGTGATAGTACAGATTTGCTGTACTTTAATAGGACGGCCCAAAATTGCCACATTAGCTTTAGGACTATACAAATTTTGTATAAACATAAGAAGAGAAAGGTCCATACAATAAGACAAAGAAATTTAATAAACAAATAACAAAACATATATATATAGTATATGTCATGAGGCTATAAAGTTTACATTGTGGTAGATGGAGATAAAAATCTGCCATAAAGATTCACTTAATATACATATATGTATATCAGATAGTAGCACTAGGCCTACAATATAAAAATGAGAAAAATGAAAATAGCACTAGGCCTACAATATAAGAGAAGGAAAATAGACTGATAGGAGAGTCTCTCTCGATGATGATGAAGGGATGCAGCTACACTCTTCACCTTACTGTCAAACTGCAACAACCATCATAAAAGCATTCCCCAAAAGTCAATACTTGCAAAGAAGTAGCAGATTTCAATTATAGATGTAGGTAAGAAAGCTATAGATATTCAAAGATATAAAGTAGAACACTCAAGTACGCATAAGAAATTTTCAACCATTCAGATTACTCTACGTACACAGAATACTCTTAGAAACACTCTATTTAAGAGCATAGATATGCCAACAGATTTAGCCTCTAAAACACTTAGTAAAATCAGTCTTCATTCACATAGAAAAGCTGATAGAAAATACACAGAGAAGCTCTGCCCCAATTTCTTCCCAACAGAAAGTTTCTAAGCCATATAAACCCAGAAGAGTAGAAGTTCTTGAGGTATACAATTTCATACTTTCAGTTTTTATACATTTAGTATTAGAGTTTAAAACATCTTCTATGCTCAACAAATTCCAGAAATTAAGAAACACATGTTATGTTCTATTTTCTGTAGTAACTTTAGAAAATGCTAGTAAAGATATCTTTTGTAAAATATGTTCTCCATTTTAAAAGTTAGAACTCAAGATATGTGTTAAACATAGCAACTTTCAGATTCATTAATTAAGGTTAAAAGCTTCTAAAACTCTAATGTTCTAGATTAAGCAAACTTTAAACTTGAAAGACACAATCCAGGACATGAGCTTTTTAACTTAGAAACATTCTCCAGAATTTAAGAAGCTTAAAAGCTCCCGACCACCAAACTTCAAAGACTTAAAAGCTTCTAGCATGCTCACAAATGGTTCAAATCAGAAACGAAGAAACCAAACCTTACTCCTAAATATATACATATTTCCAGATGAATAATTCTAGAGCAGAATATCAAAAGTTTAACCTTGGCATAATATTCAATTTAGACTACAAGTTCAAAAGAAATTAGAAGCTTCAGATCCCACAACAAAAACTTAACCATAAGAGCACCATTTAATCAGAATTTCAGAAAACTCCTGGAACAGAAAGCATGCTTCAAGATTTAGCTTACATATTTTCATATTAAAACACAACTTAAACTCTGAAATTAACTAGAAAGGAAACAATAATAAAGCATAAAAGGAAAGGTAGAAGACTTAGCTTATGCCTCAGGACATAACTTCTACTTCTGTGTGCCTCGGCTAGAAGACCCACAACTGGGTCAGAAATGAAACCTACACCACATCCGAACCATCCCCAGCTCCAAACTCGAGCTCACTCCCTATATTAGAACAAAAGAATCAGACACTAAGAGAAATCAGAATCTCACTGTGAAAAAAAAATCTAGGGCTTTTCCCAAGAACTGTTATTAAATCCAAATTAGAAAGGAAATTTAAAACCTACAGATTTAGGAATAGAGGGAGGGCTGTAAGACAGGGACTCGCCGCTACCTTCTGTCTGCCGAGAACCAAAGGGAGTCGGCGAGTCGATGGGGAGGGTGAAGGCCGAGCATCGAGTAGAGAGGTGGCGAATCCGCCAGAGCACCGACGAGAGGTACCCGAGAGAGAGAGAGTTGTGTGTAGGCTATAAGATAGAGAATCAAGAGTTGAATAAATAGAGTTAGGTTCCAAACCAAAATCAAATCAAACTTAAGATGTATAGATTTTCATAAATTAAAATTTAATTGAAGCTAGAAAAGGGTGAGAGGAAGAGGGAATTTACCTTGAGGTCACCGGCAAGGGAGCTCCGGTGAGCTTTCCTCCGAAAGCAGCGAGAGGCAGAGAGAGAACAGAGGCAGAGAGAGAGAACAGAGACCGAGAGCTGAGAGAGAGCTCGAAGGATAGGGCGATGGCGTCGTCGGCGGCGTGAAGTAGAGAAGAGAAGGAAAGAGACTGAGAGAGAGACGAGAGAGGTGATGAAGAGAATGAGTGTTGTCTGTGAAGGAAGAGGGGAAAATGGAGAGAAATGAGCAGAGAGAGAGATCGATAGAGAAGGGGGGAGCGGTTGTGTGTGTGTTGTAGCTAGGGTTAGGTTAGAACAATCTAGAACTTGGGCCGGGTCATGGGCCGGGTTAACGGGCCGAATATTAGATATGTCGGGCCCCAGAAATAAAATGAGTTATGGGCTGAACTTTTGAGCTGTTGGGCCGAGAATTAAATCTGTATGGGCCGAGTAGTTATTCTGTTGGGCTCCAGAAATAAAACAAGGGTGGGCCAGTTAATCACTTTACTTGGGCCTAACTATATGTTAATGGTTGGGCCGAAAATTTAACCCTTAAGGGCCCAAATAAATTAGTTAGCATTGGGCCAGATTTTATTAAGTTAATGATGGGCTAATTTAATTAGTAATTGGGCTCACTTAATTAACTTAAATGAGCTAGCTAGCATTTTGATAGATCAAGACTTAATTAAGTGGGCTAAGTCTAAGAATGAAATCTTGAAGTTAAATTAGAAATCCTAATTAATTAATTATTAAATTAGAAGTTAATTGATCGATTAGAATTTAATCATAAGAAATGATTAAATTATAAATCATACTTAGAGTATGATAATTAAGATTTAATTAGCCTAATTAGAAATTATCTAGCTCGATTCAAAGATCAAGAATAAACTCTCAAATTAGCCAAGGATAATTGATGGATTATTTAAGTACTAGATAATGCTAAAGTCCAATACAAGAGTAAAGTATAGCTTGGCTTGAATTATAGCTTGGCTTGAAATCCTAAGAGAACATTTTTAGAGAAAATATTAAAGCACTCGAATATTAGTCGAGTTAAGACTTGAGAACAACTCTTGAAATAATAAGGATGTCATTTCCTTTCAAAGTAGAAAATAATATATATACTCAGATGGGTATCTCACCTCGTAAACTCGATTAAGGTTACGCTGGGAGGAAGTACTACGCCAGAAGGTCAAATTTAATTAGAAGAGGAAGCGAGCCAGGTAGGCTTTCTTACACTATAAAATATGTGTGTGATATCAGTTTATGTTTCATTTCAAAAAGCTTTTGAATTGAAAATGTCTTTCAAGTATTGTCTGCCATAAATATTTATGATTTTCGTATGATACCTATCTGCTCAGTTAAGTTAAAAGAATCGAATTCGGGTCCTGGTGGGATAACTATCCTACTAGGACTAGTGTACATAAAGTAACCGTGAGTCATCGAGCGGGTTGGCCGGTCAAGGTGTTCGTGGAAGGTGGCCACCTTCCCGACACAAAGAAGAAGTTACAGATATGGTAGATTACTAAAGAACTTAGATCGATCGAACTTTAAGATTTCACAAAAAGGATTTTAGTGAACATAGGTTCTTTAGAGACAAAATCCCTATGCTTCACTTACAATGGCATGACAATTATATATGTATGAGTGCGATTTTGGCATGTGTCTACTGAGTACAATTTGTACTCAACCCTGCATATATTTATAAATGTGCAGGTTAAGCGATGATGAAGGAGGAGTGCTACGTTCGGGCTTTTTGTCGATCTCTTATTAGTTGACTCTTAGGGGTTCTACGTGTCTTCACACATGTAGAGCTTTTAGCGATCCAAGTAACTTTCCGCTGCTAGTATGAGATTGTTATGTAATAAACCTAAGACTCAAGTTTCCTTCATGACAAGTTATTATGTATTGAGCATAAGACTCGAGCCCCTTTTCTTGCTAATCATGTATGATGAATTATTCGCCCAGTTATGAGATTGTTGTTCAGTTTCGTCCTCTTTCCATTACCCCCTTTCTATTCCGACTTCTTTAATCCCTTCCCAAGTCACGGTTTCCCCGACTTTACTATCCTTAATGAAGTGCGGGCGTGACAGGATGATTGAGGAGACTGTGTTTACCTGCGACTTAAGGTCATTAGTAGACTATTTATTTATCATGCAAAGGAAGAAATACTAAAAGGGAAATAACAAAAGAACATAAATAAAAACAAATGCAATGCTCATTTAATATCTCGAGCTCGACATGGCATTCTCCTATGTTAATTACTTTGGTTGGAAACTGAATAATTCCCTAAGTCGAATACATGTACAACACAACAACAAAAACCAAAGCATAACACCCACGAAACAAGAAAACAATAAAGAAAACACCTAACAAGAACAATAACGAACGAACAAGACGATACGAAAAGAAAACATGGAACAAGAGAAAAAGAAAAATAACGAACAACATGAATAACACTCAAAATCAAATACGCCTAAAGCTTTCCCCAACAACAACGCCAAATTTGTTAAGCCTAAAGTGTGTACTCTAGGTTCTCGCAAATTATTACGAGGTCGATTGCATGTGGCAAGCTAAACCCCGATCGGATCTCGATGGAAAGCTTAACAGGGCGGCTCTAATCCTAAGTGTTATTAAAACAAGAAAAGGGAAGTCCTGAACACTCTAACACAGATAAATGGGAGGAACAAGAAATAAAACGAAAATAATAAATAAAAATAAAAAGGTAGATTCGGAATTAAAGGGCCTAGAATTCAGAAAACCTACAATTAATTAAATCATGCTCCTCTACTCATGTTATTGTTCGTTCATCAAGGACTTCCTAAAAGTTAGTCTAAATAATCACTTACGTGTTCTCAATTAGACATCAATCAAAACTCTTGTATTAGATTACCCTAATAGGAGTTCCTCAATTACGAACAATAATTCGAAGTTAATTAATGACTTCCTAAAGTTGCTTAATTACTAACTTTCGTATTCGATAATTAAGCTGTAATTCTAACCTACGTATTCAAATTACACAATAAGAAAATCAATAACAACCACGAAAATGATTCCTATGTTCCCGATTTGGAATCATTGTTTGATTTAACCCTAAGTCTATATTGGAATCATCTCTCGATATAAACCAATAACGATAAATCAAAACAGTGATCAAGCGTTTCAATTAAACAAACACGAGTTAAATCAATAAGCACGAATCGAAGAGCAATCAATAAAAAATTAAAAGAGATTCTAAACCTAGGGAGAGGAAGGCAATCAATTCATAGAACAATTAAAATAATAATTAAACATAATTATAAAGATTGAGTCTCGGATTAAGAGCCGAACTCGCCCTCAATCCTTCATCCCAAGTAAACTACTGATCTACCCTAAGAAAGCAAGTAAAACTAGTGTTTTGAGAGCAATGTTTCTAGTTCTATCTAAAGGAATGAGATAGATGGAAATTTCCCTTCAAATGGCCTGGAAAAGGCTTTAAAAACGCGCCAATAACTATCAGCCAACTGTCGCTGGCTATGAGCCTCTGTCCGCTGCTGCAGCACAGGCCCAGCGACCGCTGGCTTGTGCAAAATCAGAAATTTTTGAAAACACAAAATTGAAGCTTGTCTCGATAGGAATCCGTAGCCGCAGACGGATCCAAATTCGAAGATGTAACGAAGGAGAACGAGCCAAAATAAAATTGTTGCGCAAAACGCAACAATTTTGGGTATGGCTATGCTCTCGCGTTCTTTCTCCTCTCGTCTTTTGCCCGTAACTCCTAGCAAGATCCCGTCCGGTTTTCTCGGCTTCGTTCGGCTTAGCATCTTCGGTATTTCCGGCATCATTGAAGCTCCGATCAACTCCTCTTCCTGTCATCCTACATCCAACATAAGTATAACAAAATCGGCGTAAACACGAACTAAAGTGACGCAAAATCAAATCAAACTAAAAACTAAACACAACTAAACATGAACTAAAAACACACCAAAAACGAGCTAAACAACGGCCAGGTCCTTGATCGATTGCAACACCGGGAAGCTGACTTGTCAGTATGCTGGAGAGACGGTGACTTTTGACATCTACAAGGCAGAGCAACATGCTCCAGACGAAGAGATAGTGGATTTTGTGGAGTCCATTGAGAAAGACAATGAGGAAGCCTTGCCCCAGATTCTGAACAAGACGGAGGATGAACCAGTCAATGAAAAGGGCAAAGGAGAAAGAAGTAACCATTGAGACATCTGTCCAAGCAGTGGAGAGCCGAGTTCCTAAATCACTCTCGATTGTGGGGAACCAGATGGAATCATCCATACTCAAGCCACCAAAGTTGGAGCTGAAGACCTTACCCAAGAATCTCAATTATATTTACTTGGGAAGAAGGAGACATTGTCAGTAATCATTAGCTCGAAGTTACACCAGGAAAAAGAAGATAGGATCCGAGATCTGCTATGGAAGTACAAGGAGACTATAGGATGGACTTTAGTTGACATCATAGGAATAAACCCTACGGAATGCCAGCATCATATTCTACTTGAGCAAGATACAGTACCAGTCAGAGATCCACAAAGGAAACTCAACCCAGTCATGATGGAGGTAGTCAAGAAGGAGATTATCATGCTCCTTGATATAGAGATGATCTATCCCATTTCAGATAGTCGAAAATGCATTTTGGGTAGTGAGCAAAATCAATCAAAATTGGGATGAAGTTGTTGAAGGAAGAAAGCTATATTTGCAAGAGCTAGAGGAAATACGACTTTAGGCCTATGATAATGCTGCATTTTATAAGAAGATTCTTAAGAAGTGGCATGACCACATAGATCGAGGAAGAAGATTCGACAAAGGCGAGCTGGTGCTTTTATATGAGAACCACATTAGGTTCACCTCTGGCAAACTATGTACCAAGTGGAGAGGACCATACATGGTCTGAGAGCATTACCCTAATGGCTCCGCAGACAATCAAGATCTAAAGACCAAGACAATTTTTAAAGTTAGTGGAAATAGGCTCAAGGCTTATTATGGATATCGCCCTGGAAAGGAAGTCACAGACCTTGCCCCAAAATGTCCAACTGAAGAAGCTTGATCAAGAAGCAGCACTACGTCGATGTTAACGACGTTAAATCAAGGTGCTGGCTAGGGGGCAACCTGATATTTTTATCGCTTTTCATTTTTTCTTTTTGTTTTTATTTCGTTTTATTTTTGGTTTGTTTCATTTTTGCATTTTAGCCCAGGAGCCCAATTGACTCATTCTAGCACTTTGCCTCAAGAAAAGTGTGTGAGTTGAGGGCAAGTAGGTTCCTGACTTGAGACTCCTCTTGACCAACTCAAAGAAAGAAATTTTCCCGCCCAAAAAAATCCTAGTTCTTGTCTTGTGCAGGAAAGGCGCCAAGAAAGGAGAAGATGAAGCGGCGTGGGAGACTTTTGTGCTGAAAAAGTAACTATCGCCCACGTCAGCGCGTCAATTAGCCGATCAATTGCATGTCGCCTGCAAGCCTACCCCCTATAACCGCCACTACCCACTCCTCTCTCGAACGTTACACCCCTTCCTTCACCACTACAACTTCCAACACACCTTTAATCCCTTAACCTCTATCATCATTCCCATTCATTTCCCTATTCACCTTCATCCCAGCCAACCCCCAAATTATCTCCAGTTCGTAGAACAATTACCATCTCCAAACCAATCTTCCCCACTTACCCCACTCTCTCTGCAACTTTCCTTGTATGGTTCTTACCCGTCCGAAAAATAAGCTAAGGAAAACTGCAACCAGTGATTTTGTGGATTGAACACTCGATGAAGAGCTAGAAACCATCATGGTGCGCAAGAAGATCCCCGCGAGGAAGAAACCCGGAGCCAGCAGCCAGCCATCCTACACCGCAACCGAGACACAACACCTACCCGAAGACATTACCTAAGAAGTTCCACCCATAGAGATACCAGAAACTCCAGTGGTGGAGGCACCCAAGATACCTACCCCTAAAACGGAGCAGAGCACCCTACCACCCAAAGAGACGGAAGAAGAGGAGTAGGAGGAAGCGGAAGCAGAGGAGGAGGACGAAAAGGAGGAAGAAGCGCAGGAGAAGACAAAAGACATGGAGGTGGGCCAGCCCAATGAGGCAAGCCAGAAAGGGAGTTCGAGCAAGGCACAAGAGGAGGAGACTGGGGAGATTTCATCCAAAGAGAAGACACTACGCAAGTGAAGGTTCAAAATGGTGGTTAAGAAAGAGAAAGTGACACCCATGAGGAAGACAAGGGCCAAAAATTCTGAGGCTAAGACATCAGATTTGGAGGGGAGAGAAATCGTGGTCCCGAAGATCATTGATTTCGAGATATTGAAGCAGCTTGGAGTGGAGGAGCAAGTAAGGGAGAGGTTCAGAGCTATTGGATGGGAAAAGTGCCTTGACTGGAAAACCATAAGATATGGTGACCTGGCCAGGGAGTTTTTCGAAAGTGTCAAGATAGACATGGAGACAGGAGGAATCCCTAGTGTGATGGAACTTTCGATACTCGGAAAACAGCAGATAATGGCGGTAGAAGACCTGGATGTAGTTCTAGGCATGATCCACTTCAGGGACAAGTTCAATCCAAAGTACAAGACAACAGTCAAGGTGGTACCCAATGCTACGAAGGATCTGTAGAATTGCATGTGGGAGGATCTTTCCAGGACGAAGAATTTCAAGGGAAGTGAGTCGAAGACATCAGCCTTGGTGGACGCAGCCGTCAAGATGTGTCAACGCTAGCCATAAATCTCTTTGGCAAGAAAGACAACAGTAATATCGTGTCCTAGAGTGAGTCGTTCATACTCTAAGCTATAGAGAAGAAGCAGAGGCTCAACTTTTCCTCCTTTGTAGCAACCCACAAACGCAACGTCCTATCCAAGCCCCAGCAGAGACTCTCTTTACCCCACTTGCCGACGATGATAGGAAAGTAGTTTGGCTTGCTCAAGCTAGATCATGAATGACTCCTAGAGCGAGAAGACCACTTTGATATGGCCACCTTGACCCGCATGTTCACGATCGAGGTGATCTTCACATTGTTGAAAACCCCATTGAGAAGCCGCCAATATACCCCACGAAGAGCACAGTCAAGCCTGCAAGATCCCCTTCGTGACCCACCGACAGATGAATTGACAACCTATATCTTCCGCATCGACCAAGCTGTAAGAAAAATGCAGGAAGCCCAACTGGCCTACTTCGAGCACATAGGTTTTAGGTATCCTCCCGCTCACCCTTAACTTTGTTCTCCCATTTTTTTTAGATAGGGTTTAGTTTTTGTTTTTATTTTCTTGTTTTCTGTTTTTGTCTTGTTTTTAATGAGAGTCTTGTTAGGGAGCCTTGACTGCTCTAACACTTTTCCTATAGCAAAATGTGTGAGTGGGAAAGGTTCCCGCCTCTATTAGGTTAGAGAGTCAATCATTATTGCTTTCTTGTTTAGAGTCTTGCCAGCATGCTATATGTACATAAGTTTTGAGCATGATAGGCATAAGAGTTTTGATGTATAGTTCAAGCATGTTCTAGGATAGTCAGGTATGACGGAAATGCAGTCATGTGAGCATGTATACTCTGTGAGATTTGAGCCTTTATTGCTATATACATCTTCTTAGCATGTTTTATTTATGTGTGTGATTAAAGATTCTTGACTTGATATATTCTAGAACTTGCTTGCTTTCTTGGTCAAAACCCTGCAGCCCTAGTCAAGTCTTTAGATGATTTAGGCATTTTTTTTGTTGATAAGCCCAGAGCCTAAAAATTCCTTCCATCATTCATATACCCTCGCTAGCCATTTTAAGCCTTAATATTTTTTTTTTGCCTCACGCACATATTCAAAATCCCCAATAAGGCCTACCCATGGTCGGGATGAACATATGGCAGAAAGAAAAACCACAGAGCAAGGAGAAGGGCAAGACATGGTTGCCAATCAAAGGGATCAACGTGGTGATGTAGGTAGGGACGCTAGTCAGAGGGATCAACGTGGTGATGTAGGTGGGGACGCCATGGGATGGGCGTCTAAGATGGTGTGCACATGGTTGTGCAGCCCCACTAATGCCTATTGGGGTATGCAGGAGTAGGCTTGGCTTGAGCGCAAGCTTGAGCAAGGGGGATAAGGGAGTGAGTAACCCTTACCTTCTGGGCTGAAAAAGTATGTTGGGTAAGGTTTAGGTGGCTACGTGACGAGTAAAAAGGGGGTTGCATAAGTGATGCGTTTGGATGGTAGGAGTAAAACTCCATTCTTACGCTCGCCTTAAATCAATGACATGCATGTACAACGAATATCTTTGTACCAATGATCAAGACATAAGTCAAGACTCAAGGATTCTAACCCAAGTTAAGTTGCTTTCTTATTTAACTATCTTTGTTGTTTTCATTTCAGTTATTTTACATTTCAGTATTTACTTTCTGCTTGATTACAACTTCTTGCCCAAGGCAAGATCAGACTCGAAACCCAAATTGTGACATCGAGAGAGGAATCCACCAACTCCCTGTGGGATCGACCATGTGCTTGCCACTAGCGGAAACTAGTGAAGAGTGTAGGTATTATAAATTTATCTTGACCAAAGTGATTACAAATGAGCTCCGTCAACACGCCAATATCTATAGTTGTGATGGTCAAGTTTGAGGGGTATGGGAGAGAGGTGAGGAAGAAGATGTTGGAATGGGAGCGGAAGACATGATTAAAAAGGGAAAAAAACTGAGAAAGAGATTATCAATGGCTCATGATACCATATTAGATTCAAGTTATAAATGCATTAAATATAGTGAGAGAACATAAAGAGAGGAAGAAAAAAAGAGAGAGAGAGAAAAGAGAATATTTTGAATTGATATAAAAGCATGCGTACATCGTGTATTTATAGAACGTCATGCAACTTGCATGAGCGTTGCATGAACGTTACTCTAACAACTAACAAACTTCATCACACATGCAACACAAAGTAAAACCCCAACGGTTACTAATAGAAGACCTAACAATAGAAGTTCCAACTAGCTTCTTGAAACAACCAAGAACACACTTCACATTTCTCCAACTTTCTTAGTAGAATCTGGAATACTATAAAACGAGGAGACAAATTGCCTTAGCAAGTAAAGTGATTCCGAAGGAAGAAGAAATAGAGTGGCATTTCCCTCCTAGGTTTTGTGGTGCATGGGGTTATTTAATGCATCAATGAAAGTGTTGTTCTATGGCAATACTATGAGGATATGTAATTTAATATTAATGTAAAATTATTATTTTATTTTTTTTTAAAAAGAAGTTTTCTCATACTCGTTATTAGTATGATTAAGCTTATGGAGGACGAGAGTGGATCATAAGTTGGGGTGGGCCGGTACGGTATACTGAAAAAAAATTTGCCGTACCGATACCCTACCGAAAATATTTGGTTCGTTGGTTTTGCATACAGTTACCATACTGAATATTTCGATATACCGATATGAAGAAATTCAGTACGATATATCAACAATACCGTATTTCATATCGAAAATTATACCGAAAAATTATGAATAAACTTATTTTTTATCTTTTATTTTATCTTACACTATTAACATAAAAATAAGTGCATAAATGATAAATAAATTTATCAGTATTATGAATTATATTACTATTAAAAAGATTAATGATGTAAAAAATATTACTATACATATATTATTACATGTACAATATATATTAGCAAATTATATTTTAATCTTATGTGGAATTATGTTTAAATTTTGTTATCAGTCTTTCAATTTATTGTACCTTTTCTTATTAATTAATAATTTAATCTATTTTTTTTCATAATAAACACATTGTAAATTAATAAATAATAATTAAAACATATCTAATAAACTCCTAACAATTTTAAAATATATTTCAATTTGATTCTTATTAAT
The DNA here is from genome assembly GCA_026898415.1 of Leonotis leonurus. Classification (NCBI taxonomy): domain Eukaryota; kingdom Viridiplantae; phylum Streptophyta; class Magnoliopsida; order Lamiales; family Lamiaceae; genus Leonotis; species Leonotis leonurus. The sequence continues at coordinate 3,377,656 of JAPKLX010000014.1, read as the reverse complement.
AATGATATTTGAAAGGTATTCAGTTTGACTTGAATATTCAATTCAAATTTTAATATATATATATATATATATATATATATTTAATTGAATATTTATGAATATGAAATTGAATATCATAAATTTTTATTTGTATTTGAACATTAATTAAATTAAAGAAAATATTTTTTAAATTTAAATTATAAAATAGTGAATATGAATATGACTATTCAAACACGTATGTTGAATCAAATCAAAATTATTTGATTCATTTGCAATCAAAATTATGAGTTATATTTATAAGGGTGATATATGAGAATTACCCACCTTCATAACTTAAAAATGAAAAATATCCATTTTGTCAAATTTTTATGAAAAGTACCCAATTTTAGGATAAAGTTCCTAAATTACCCTTGGTAAAATCATATTTTCTCTGTTATATTTTGTATTATTCTCAATGGTGGAATAATTATTATGTTATTTCGTTAATATAGCAATATATAATATTTTGTAAAATTTAAAAGTAAATAAAATCGTAATAAAACAAGACAATAATATTATTTTTCATTGGAATCGACATATTAATTATTCACAACCAGATTTTTACATCTCTTAAATTTCACAACGCAACATAATACATACAACATTATAAGATATCTAAACAAATTAAGTTATATCATATTGTTTCATACCAAATTTCATAGTGTGTAACTAAATTATAAAATTTTCAAAAATTAACATGAATTCAAAATCTAATTACAAATCATATATCAACACAAATAATACATACATGTAAAAAATTACACAAAAAATATGGTTGTTATTTTTAGAAACCTGGTCGTGTATTTTTTAAAATATAAATTTTTCACAACCAGATTTTCATGTAGCGCGACCAGATTTTGAAAATTATTTTTCACCACAACACAAAATAATAAATACAACATTATACGATATCTAAATAAATTAACTCATGTCTTTTTCGTAATATAATGAATTTTTCGTAACTAGATTATAAAAAATTCAAAAATATAATGAATTTAGTAAAAATAATTTCAAATATCATGATAAACCATAAAAAAAAGTCATATTATTAATTAAAACTTAAAAAATTGCAAAATGATGTTTGACTTAGAATATATGAGGGTATTAAAATTTATTTGAGTACTTTTCATATATTATTTGTAAAGTGGATAGTTTTCATTTTATAGTTAGAAAATAGACACTTTTCATAATTAATCATTTATTTTATTGGGATATAATTATGATCACAAGATAATTTATTTGAGTACTTTTCATATATTATTTGTAAAGTGAGTAGTTTTCATTTTATAGTTAGAAAATAGACACTTTTCATAATTAACCATTTATTTTATTGGGATATAATTATGATCACAAAACAATTGTGAAAGCTAACATAAATATATTTATCGTAGATAATGTGTTATGTGTCATCACTATATGATAGACAATGCATATTTTATGAATTTTTATGTTAGACTCTTTAACAAATACTTATATAAGTTTTAACTAAATATACCATACTATTTATTCACATATTAATATATTATACTGTAATTATAAAATTATAATAGAAAATAAAAGTGCTAATGAAGTATTGATCTTATATTATATTATAGATATATTTAACAGCACGTAAATTAAATTTGCAACACAACAATACTACATAATATATACAATTATTATATTTGTTAGTATATTTATTTCAATCACGACTAAAAGATTAGAAAATAAATTATATATGTATATTATATTTGTATTATATTTCTTAAATAATCCAATAATGTATTGTATGTTATTAATATAATAAATTAAGGTTATATATATATATATATTTAATGTATGATTAATATTAAAAAATATAAAATATAAAATTTTAATAACTATCTGTATATACCGAAATACCGATATACCGAACTTTCAATATATACCGAAAATTCGGTATAGTTCGGTATACCGAGGCATGGCCGAAATCCATACTGATACCGTACCGAAAAAATCGATATACCGTTCATCACGGTATTTTCGGTACGGCATGTTCGGTATACGAATTTTCAATATAATTACCCACCCCTAATGATAAGAATGTATTATGTGACGATATGATTAATGTGATTAGATGCCAAAAACTTGTGTGGTACATTGATTAAACATATGAGAAGGGAGGCGAATAAAGCAGCTCATTCTTTAGCATATTATGCTAAATCTAGTGATGAGTTATAAATGGGGTAGGTCTCGCTCCATGAAACTGTAATTTCTTATTGCAATAATTAAAAATTACATTTTCATCTTCGAAAAATAGTTAATTAATAGTGTATATTTTGCTGAGTGAAAACGTATTAGGACGTTATTAATTAATGTCTGGAGAGCTTTTTACGGGAACCGAGCTTCAAATTCCATATATTTTTTTTTTGTAAAATTCAAAATCAGAAGATAATAATATAGTTCCAAAAATAATAGGGAAAAAGACAGGCCGGTCCATTATGACCAAATATTGGGCAAAAAAATCATCAAAGAAACTTGTTATCATACGGCCCCAAATTACAAGTGGATGGACCAAAAAACCACCCATATAAATAGGGATTTTTTAGCTGCAGTAAATATTCAAAAAATCATTTCAATTACTCGCGCCTCTCCACTTCCCATTACTCGCGCCTCTCACTTCCCACGATCTCTGCCAAAACCCTCGCGAAACCAGAAACCAGAAACCTAAATCTCCGAGCAAGAGAAAACTACTAATAGGCCCAAAACCAGCACCTATAAGGAACTGAATCACCGTTCAAAAACCACCATTAATCTCCGGCGATATCAACAGTAAAAAGGTAAAATTCACATTACAATTTAAGTTCGTCATTTTGTCTAAATCACTGGATATTTTGTTGAAAACACACAAACCAAAATAATTTTGCGGTTTCCGAAACCATCACTGTTGAATCTTAAACGATTATCTATTTAATTGTGGTTTCCGAAACCATCACTGTTGAAAAAATTGATGGATATAGTTAATTCTCACCAATGATGAAATGATTTTGAAATAAACTTGCATGCAACCATCACTAACGCTTGTTCGAACCAAAATAAGAATGATTTTGCATTCAATTGTGGTTTTCAATATTTTAACATCTAATTGTGGTTTTCAAATTTCCATTGTAGATAATCAGAAATATGACGAAGAGAAGAAATGTTGAAAATCCAGCACAACAACATGACAGCGATTTTGAGGCTTATGGTAAGGAAAAATGAATTCATGGTTTAGATTTGATGGTATTATGGTTTATGATGATGGTTCATTAATTCTGATGCTGATGGTTAACTAGGCTTTATGCATAGGTTAAGGGATTCAAAGTAAATGATACATTACTTATGTTCTAATGGTTCATTAATTATATTCTGGTGGTTCACTAAGCTCTGTGTATTAGTTTAGGCTTCATCATAAATGGTTCATTTGTTATGTGTTGATGGTTCACTATTACGTGTGTATTGGTTTAGATTGTGATTCTAGATGGTTCATTTATTATGTGTTGATGGTTGAATATGACATGTGTATCGGTTTAGGATACAATACTTGAATGGTTCATAACTTATGTAGTGGTGGTTCACCATGCCTACAGTAGTGGTTTAAAACTTCAACAGACATGGTTCTATAATTATGTTCTGATGGTCATCTAGACCTGCTGTAATGGTATGCTGGTTCAGGTTAGATGGGTCATTTAATATGTGCTAATGATCCAATCTCACTAATGTGTTGGTTCATGCATTAAACCAAGACATTATGTAATCATATGCTGATGGTTATTTTATAGAATAATATAGAGGTCTTAGTTGTGATTCATTTGTTCTGTGTTGATTGTTATACAGATCATGCTCAGATGGGTTTCTAATTTAAACATGTAGTTGACAATAATACATTCATATGTTTCTGTAGACCAACACCGGCAATCAAAAACCAAAAAAAGGAAAACTGAAGCAAGTACATCACAAATGGCAAAGGAACCGAAAGGTAATAACCAAAAAACCACATCACTTTTTGACAAGTCAATTGAGAATTATTTACGCATGATTAACAATGGTCAAAAAAAATATATGCAGGTTTCAAATGTCGAATTGCTTCTCTACCAAGTGAACTCAAACAAATGAACCTCCAAGACTGTCACATGAAAGTCATCAAACGCACCCCATTTTCATTATTCATTCAGGCGATGCTCAGTGGTTCACTAAACCTGAACCACTGCCAAAAAATTGATGCAGATCTACTCAGTATTGTCAAATGCTATGACAAGAACTACAACGACTTTGTTGTGGGAAATATTGTGATGACGCTTGATGAATCTGCCCCAGAGCTGATATTTGGTGTCGTTTCAGGAGATCTACCAATTCTTCTGAATGTAGAGGAGTACGACACAACCGATTTCTTCAAGAGTTGTTTTTCGGAGAAACTGAACCAAGAAAAGAACAACCCCAATTATAGGCTGTCCAAAACACTCTTGAAGACGAAAATTGTCGAGCGGATAAATGACACAAGTGCAAAGACTGTGGAGGAGGTTGCTTCGTTGGTAACGCTCTACATGCTGTGTACATTCTTCGTGGTACCAAATAACAACTATCTGCCATGGGCATATACCGAGACAGTGAAGGATCTGACAACGTTGTCAAAATATAATTGGTCTGCACACATAGTCAAACATGTTTTCAAAAGCCTCAAATCTGGACAGGAAAAACTGGACAAATGCCTGATGATTCTACCAGTAAGTGTCTGTCCAACATCTTAAATAAATTTTATTTAATTAACCAATTAATATGATAAACTTACAAATTTCGTTTACTGTATGCAGTATTTGTTATGTGAGAAAACTGATATGCTGAAACCAGTGGATAAAGATGCTTTCCCAAGGTTCCTCAAATGGGATCTTAGAGAGTTGACACCGTTGCTGAAAACTGGGGACATTGGGTGCTTCCAAGTTCAACCTGAGATTCGTAAGTCCAAAAAAAATGTGGTTTAAAACAGTCCTAAAATGTGGTTTTCATATTTCAAAAATACCTGGAGTAGTGGTTTAGCATATTACAATAAGTGGTTTAATAGTTATGTACTGATGGTTCAATATGTCTGATTATATGGTTTAGGACAACAATATACATAGTCCATTACCTAGTTGCTGATGGTTCTATATATCTAATGTAATGGTTCAGGATATCAAACTATATGGTTCATTCTCACCGTGCTGATGGTTCACTGTGATGCATATAACTAGTTGATTCATTATATGATGATGGTTTAATATGTCTAATATAGTGGGTTATGAAATCAAACTAAATGGTTCATTATGTATGTAGTACTGGTTCATTTCATGTATATAGATGGTTCGTTACATATGTCCTGCTGGTTGATTATGTTTGATGATATGGATATTACTAAATCTCTATTTGTGGTTCATTCATTTTTCTATATTAAAATGAATACAGAAACTTATCAACAACATCACTGCTGCGGAGAATGAAAAGAGAAGGCTTGAGGAATTAAAAGGACACACACACAACGAAGAGCCTAGAGATAATGTTGATGACATCAACTATATGGCACATCCGTTCGTTCAACAGTCAATCCACATATCAGCTGCAAATATGGAGAAATCGGACAACCAACTGGCTTCATTAACTGCAGAACGTGACAGTCTACAAAACAAGGTGGCACAGTTAACTGAAGATTTAAAGCAAGTGGCTGAAGAAAACAACATTCTGAGAGTGGAGGTTGAAAGACTGCAGAGCATCGAACCTACTGCATCACAAGTTGTCATGTCAACAAGCGCCGAAAAGAGTGCAAAAATCGTTGACCAAGACATCGTGATCAGATCACTCAGACAAGAACTGGATGCCCTGAAGAATGAAATACTGGATAAACTGGGTGAAAAAGAACACACCATCCAAAAGTTGATAGCAGAGATTGAGAGCTTGAAGAGAAAGATGCCAGAGACGCCGAAAGCTCCAGAAATTAAGGCCACAAAGACGACTGGCAAACCGAAAGCAACGGAAATAAAAACCAGTGAAGCAACGAACAAGGAAGCCCCAAAAGCCACAACAAAAGAAGCCCCAAAAACTCAACAAACTGAGCCATCCTCCCTTGCAAAAAGAATTATGCAACGCACGGACAGAAAACAGAAGAAGCTGCACACACCTACTGAAGATAAACAAGGAAGAGGAGGGAAACCAGAAACACGAGGTAGAGGTAGAGGACGAGGAAGAGGAATAGGAAGGGGACAAGGAAAGAAGCAAGAATCTCAAGAAGAGAAGGCAGCTGATAAGAATGAGGAGGAAACGACAGCTGCCGTACCAAAAAGGCCCGATATCATCTTCGACAAAACTTGTCCAGGATACAAGTACCTACCTCAGAAAGAATATGATTACATCATCAAAAAGTACAATGATGGAGGAATCAGGTACGTAATGATATACAGTTTAATTTATACTGATGGTTCATAAAATTATACAGATGGTTCATAAAAATTATACAGATGGTTCAACATAAAAAGTAGATGGTTTATAATATTACCATAGATGGTTCAAAACATTTACACTTGCTTAACTACTGTTAAATTGGTTTTGCAGGTAAGCAATCTGGAAAAGGGCTGACACACAACTGTTAACAGTGGCGAACGCTATCGAACTCCTAGAAGGAATGAAGATTGGATCAGAGGTAAGAAATCATTTTTTTTAAAAATAAATTAAAAATACTAACCCTAAAAATGTAACCAAAAACACAGCACATCGACAGCTGGGCTCAAATAATCGGAGAGAGGCATCCTGAAAAATCGACCTACGTTTTCCCAACATTAAGCTGGGTAAGTATGAATGCAAAATTTGATTATTAAAATGAATTAGCTATAAAACAAATACAACAAATAAATGCAGCTATATGTCGCACGTTGTGAACAAAGCGAATACTACAAGGCAATGATGGAACAAGAGGTCGACAGCAGGATAGGTGAAGCCCTACAACAAAAACTCATGATCTTTCCCATGGCAACCACTGGTCCGGGATCTATCTCCGATGGCAATCTGGAACACTTCACCTTGCTTACATTTGATGTAAGCAACTGCAAATGGGCCCACTACAACTCAATTCAGTATCAAAAGGGTGAAAAGGACATGCATTTCCAGAGGTGTACAATTCTGGTAAGCACAACATGCTTTAAAACATTGGTTTAAAAACATTCAACTAGTGGTTCAAAAACAAAATCGAATGGTATCCAAAAAATCTTATAGTGGTTGTGTGGTTTTATTAACAGATTGACCACATAGAGCATATAATCAAAACACGGTTTCGTCACTTGGACATGCCACTGATGAAGCCAGACTACGAGAGACAGTACACCTCAGAGCCAAGCCCAAAGCAAGAAATCATGAGCGACGACTGTGGCATAATTGTCTGTGTCATGATCAACAAAATGATAAAGAATCTACCTCAACTGAAACCAGTCCTCCTCGACATAGAAACAATTGCAAAATACAGAGCTAAAATGCTTCAAATCTTCATTGAAGATGAATTGACAAGAGGGCAGTAGTCATATCAAGAACATGATTTAGAATATTCAACATCTGATTGTAAAAATATTGGTACACTTTGCAAATTTCTGTTTTAAAACATTAATTAGTAGTATTTGTGGTTTTATATAGGAACAATGATGGTCTTAAGATTATGTGCATATGGTTTAAAAATTCCTCTTGGTGGTTCTCTTGTTAGCTTATTCTGGTTTTTGCATAATTTGGATAGAATAATAAAGTTAAGTTCCAAACTACATAAATCAACACACAACCATCAACTGAAGATAATTAAACCATCAGTGATTACAAAGTAAACCAGTAACATATAAAAAATAAACCATCTCGTATGAAAAACAAATCTAAATATAAGCAAACAAAAATAATGGTTTTAAGATTATGTGCATATGGTTCAAAAATTTCTCTTGATGGTTCTCTTGTTAGCTTATTCTGATTTTTGCATAATCTGGATAGAATAATAAAGTTAAGTTCAAAACTGCATAAATCAATAAAAAACCATCAACTGAAGATAACTAAACCATCAGTGAGTAAAAAGTAAACCAGTAACATATACAAAAGAAACCATCTCGTATGAAAAACAAATAAAAATGGAAATATCTATCTAATAATTAACAGCCTCCCTACAAGACTTTCTGTTGTGATGACCTATTTTTCCACACCTGCCGCACTTAATCAACTTCGTCTCCTCACCCCTTGACTTGATTCGCCTTTTACGTGGTCGACCTGCAAGTCTCTTCATGTTCGGGGGTAAAATCTCGCCATGACTACTTGATCCCGAACACTCAACCCTCTCACTCAATGGAAGCACACCAATACAACTAGAATAAGTTTGCTTATACATATCAACAGTAAGTAAGGGGTCAACAATATCTGTCAAAGAAATACCAAAACGACGAACCACTGCCGCAACATGAACACAAGGGAACGCTCTTGTTTGCCAAATACAGCATGTACAAGTCTTCTGTGAAATATCAACTGCAACACTAGGTGTTGCATAAACTTCAAACTGAGTGTTAGAAGGATCCCTCACACGAACATTCCAATTGGCACTAAGCCTCATATACTTTTGCCATTTTTTCTCAAACTTAGGACACAAATGACCCTCCCATTTAGCAGAACTCTGTGCCCTTTCAACAAACCAATCCATCAACTTCTTACGAACACAATCAACCGAATGCGTAACAGGTAATCCTCTTGCTTCCATCAAACAATTGTTCAAAGATTCAGAGGCATTCGATGTCATCTCGCCAAAATGCATAACGAGAGAATATGAAATTGTCCACTTCTCATAAGGAATGTCACTCAGAAATGACTTACAAACCTTGCCGCCTTCACTCTCAAACATTGTCAAAAACTGATCAAATAACCTCTTGTTAGGAGCCTTTGCCATCTTCAACAACAGGTAACACAACCTCTCACACTTACTATTACAGAAAACCTTTGAACTCATAGCATCCAGCAAGTTATTCTTCAAATGCTGCAGACAGTAAAAATGGTGTTGCCCAGCAAACACATCATCAAGGGACTCCAACAGACCTATATTACGATCCGTAACAAATATCACATTACTACCGATAATCTTCTTTAATTCAATCAAAAACCACCACCAATTCTCTTTGTTCTCAGCCAAAACAAATCCAAATGCAACTGGGAAAAGACCTACAGAATATCACATCAAAAAACAGACCATCAACATAATAAATGAAAACCATGCGCATAGATCAATAGAACCACCAGCAGAAACATATTGAACCATTAGGTCAAAAAGATAAACCATTTAAAGAATATAAAAAACCCGCATCAGAATATAATAAAAACCATAAGAATAAAACATGCAAACCAATAACATAGACATGTGAAACCACTAAGATAAAAAAAAATGAACCATAGAAACATAAAGGTCAAAAAAAAATTCATGCCATCAAATAAATAAAACAGAACCATACAGATAAAGAAGGAGAACCGTTAGCATACCACTAATGAACCATTCATTTAAAAAACAAAACCACCAAACAACACAGTGTAAAATTAGCCTAACACTATAAAAACGTACCATTATTCGCATCCTTGCTAGTTGCAGCTAAAAGAGTCCCCTTGAACCTTGATTTCATAAAAGTGCCATCCAGGAAAAGCATCTGACGGCACGATTTAAAACCATCAATACATGGACCAAAAGAAACAAACAACGATTGAAACTGTTTCGTAAGCTGATGAACCACCAGCTGCACGTGACTACCAAGATCTGTTCTCCCAATAGCATCAACATACCAACCAAGATCATGAAATGAATCCTTGAAGTTACCATACACAGAATCTCGAGCCTTCTCTATAGCTCGTCTAGCCCTTTGATAAGAAATGTCAAAACCATATAGATCCAACATAACTTGCCGAAGCTCACCTGGAGAAAACGTCGCTTTCTTACGAACATTCTCCAAAGCAAGATCACACAACAACTTCACACCAATTCTCGAAGTGTTAACAAACGATGACGACAACTCACAAGAATGAACATTATTCAACTCTCTAATATAAAAGCATTCATCCACAGAATAAACAGAACCCCTCACAAACCACCCGCACCCAACAACAAATTTTTTAGCGCATACCACGTGCACTCTCTTTGGCTCATTTCTCATAAATTCATAACCAAATCCAACATGCGATGAATACTTCACGAGACAATTCCTAAATTCAACAACACTCTCAAACTTTTGTCCCACAAATCTAATAAGATCGCACCAACCATCCGATAATAAAGCCTTTTCCTTATTCGCAGGACATATATCGTAAGTAAAATCATCATAATCTGAATCTCCATCGTCAAGAGTAGAATGAGTCAAACCATCAGTTGGTTCTAAACAAACCACAGATGTATTATCACTAACCAAAAATTTTTCAAATTCAAGCACATCAACATTCACAAATTTCAACCCAACCGAACTAATAATCATATACATATTCCCAAAATCTGATTCTGACTTCAAACAACATCGATCATGCCCATCCATTCTGTAAAAAAACGAAACCGAACCAACGTTGATATCACACCAATTCGATAAAACAGCGGAAATCAGATCATTGAAACTTGAAACTTGTGAATTGTTGACAACCAACGTCTCCTCTCTATACTTAATCAACAATGAGAAACTGCAATCCATTAGGAAACAAAAATTCGGAACAAGGAAGAATCGACGATGAAAACGGAGAAACCGTCGAAACAAAAAAACGAAAATTAGAACAAAAAAAATAGACAATTGAATTTGAAAAATGTAGTAACAATCAACCCAGCATCAAACGATCAAATATAGAAGAAGAAATCTCTGAAAAAAAGGAATAATGGACGGCGAATCATGCAAAATTTGATTCGCAGATGATTTTCTGCAACCGTTATTGATATTCCCATAAATAAAAAATTAAAAAATATAATTAATACACTAAGGTTAAAAACGTGAAACCACATCAATATTTTGGGTTTAATTGAACAAAAATGTATTAGAATGGACCTATATGTCAATGAGAAAAAAATGTGATTTTATTTGACTACAAGTTTACTTAAGTGGACCTTATAGACATTAATCCAAAATAATATGATAGCAGGCCCAAGCAAGACTGTCCACACAATTTCATATTATTCAAAGGCCCAAATAAATGAGCCCAATAAGTCAAATTGCGATCTAGGGTTTTGATATAGTTCTCTATATAAGAGAACACCCACCCCCATCTTCATCAATCATCATACATTCTCCAATGGAAGTGTAATTCCACCTCCTCTCGATCCTAGAAGCCAGTAGGTTATTTTTCCTCAATTTTTCATCTGCATTTTCTATTTCTGTTTGTTTCTCTTGTGATGAATAAAACAACGACCTTTTATCTCCTGAGATAAATTATTGTGCTGAATCTGTGAGACCTGAACTGAAGAGATTCATTCCTTTTTATCTCAATTTTATCTTCGTTTTGAATTTTTCCAAAATGCTTTTTTTTTCATAGTTATTTGATAGCCTCTGCGGATGATTAAATTCATAACTTTCGTTCTTCTGAAGTTATTCTGTGTGGAAGAACATGGAGACCTGAACTGAAGAGGTTTACTATAATCCTTTTTTTTTAATTCTGTAGTAATTGTCTCTATTGAAAGTTGAAGTCAGGATTAGCTCTGCGATGAAATCTGATAATGTTGTTGATAATTCAGATTTTAGCTTGCTGGATCAAAGAAGCCTGATTTTTTTTATTGACATTATGTTTTAATTAATTATATTTTCAAGTACGTGGGGTTTTATAGTCTCAGTGATGATCAACTACAGATGACGAGTCTGATAGAAATCCATTCTTAAAAAAATTGATGACTATTCGAGGCATTTGTCTGAGAGGTTTTACATCACCCCGTTTTCGCCAAACCAATTTACATTTTTTAATAAATTTCCAATTTTTTTTTGTTGAGTCGATTTGATTTGGAACTCTAATGATGATGAATATCACTTTCGCCTTTACTGAGTTTTTACCGTGCTGAAATGTCTTTGGAGACCTGAACTGAAGAGTTCTCATTTTGTCTTTTATTATATTTGTTCTTTAAAATTGTTGTTCTTAATGATTTGATTTGAATTTTATTGTATATACATTAATTTTAATTGAACATAAAAAATTAGCATTATTTTTCTAAAGGGTTGTAATTGTTCTCGGTGATGATGAACACAGATGACGAGTCTGATTGAAATCCATTCAATAAAATCTTGATGACATATCGAGGCATTTGTCTGAGAGGTTCAATGACACCCTTTTTTGTCGACAAAATTTTGTATTAAATTGATTTCTATTTTCCTTTTTATGTAAAGTACTTGTTTTAAAAAAAACTTCTGACTTTGAGTGTAATGTTATACGAGACGATTGGTAGATCTCTTTTGTTAGAAATTGAGATTTTTTTCCTCCCCTCTTTTGCCAAAATAACAACCAGATTTCACTATTCTTCTTTGCCTAAATTGGGAGTAGTATATTTATATATGTGTCATGAATCGTGATAATTAAAACATAATATTCAATTTGAAATAGAAAGTGTAATACATAAAATACAACATTAGAAAAAAAAATTACAATAATTAAAATATAACATTAGAAATTAAAATTATAATAATTAAAAAATAATATTAGAAATAAAAATTGAAGAAAGGATGATGTGGGATTGAAATAAATTATTTATAGATTAATTAAAGAATTAGAAAAAAAGGAAAAAAAAATCTAGGGGCGGGAAACCCGGGTGTGTTTCCTGCGCCCAGCGCCCATATCACTGGACAGTACCAGGCACCCAAACCCTCTCCCTTGCAGCGCCAGTTTCCCCCTTGGGGCGCCCGCACCCCCTGCCCGGGTTTCTCGCGCCTTATGGTGCTGTGGATGCTCTTAGAAAGTGGGTTGCCCAAGACCCTAATTTCTCCTCCAACCATTTTACTTTTTTTTATTCTATCTATATTACACGTGTCATTGTGTGATTGATTCTTATATATTTTATCATAATATTTTCATAAAATCAATTTAACTTTTGTATAATATATTTAAAAAATATATAAATTATATCAAAATTCTTATTATTTTCTCCTCTATAAATAGAGATCAATTTTGGCATAAATATTCACAATTTAGGAATCATTTCTTATTCTCCTTTCATTAACATTTTATATCTATTTTTTGTGTTTATCTTTTCAATGGATCCCAATTTCACAATTTCCACAAAATTCCACTCAATCTCCTATCTCCGAAGATTACCAACCCACATCAAATATCTCTCCAAATTTATTTCAAAATTCTCAGCTTCCACAAACAAATACTTCAAACACTCCAAAAGTCTGGACAAGTCAAGAAGACATTATGCTTATGTCTTCATGGTGTATCATTAGTGAGAATCCAGCTATTGGAACCGATCAAAAGAGTCTCACGTTTTGGAATAGCATTTGAGAGTTGTACAAAAGGTGCGAAAGAGAAAACAAGATACCGAAGTTCGACATAAGAATTGCGGAGTCTCTAAGAGCTCGTTATAAGAGGCTTAATCAAAATGTAACAAAGTGGATTAGATGCTACAAGGAAGCTTATCGCATGCAAAAGAGCGGTTGGTCAAATAATGATATTGAAGATCATGCACAAACATTTTATGGGAGGTCTAAATTTACGCATAAAGATGTTTTTGATAAAGTGATGTGTTGTCATCCCAATTGGGAGATGAATTTGAGTGAAGATCGTACACGGTCTCGTGTGGAAAATGAAGATAGCATTAAGAAGATCGTGGCAGCTCAAAAAAATCAAGAACTGATGGAGATGATGAGCAATGAGGATCACACGTGAAAAAGAAGTTGATGCAATGCCTAAATTAGGAGATTTGAGCATGAAATCAACTATGCATGATGAAAGAATTTCTTAGTTCTTGTTTCCTTAGGAAATTGTATTTTTATTTCTTAGTTCTTGTTTGTTTTTGTGATTTAATTATTATAATTTTAATTTATGTAATTTTTACTTTTTGTGATTTTAATTAATGAAATTTCACTGCCCGAAAATCGTGATGTTATATCTCTTGTTACTTTAAATCTATGCATGATGAAAGAATCTTAATTATTGTTACTATCTGACAATGAACTTGACAACTCAAATTTATTAATACTCACATTTTGAAGACAACAACTAAAAATCACATGAGTCTGACATTTGCTATTTTAATTGATGTATTTGTCACATGTGTTTGTTACTTTATTCACATGTCTATGACATTTGCTACTTTATTCACATGCGTATGACAACTCAAATTGATGAGCTTATGTAGACCACAACTTTATTCACATGCATATGACATTTGCAACTTGATAAACTTGACCATAGCTTTATTCAAGTGAATCCGGCAACTTATGCAAACTCACATGTGTATGTTACATGACTTTAATTTCGCAAAGAATCAAATTATGGCATAACTTGAAACTATATGTATTGATGAACTTTCTAACATTATAATACATCTAGCATTTGATTCTTTTCTTTCACATCTTCAAACTCCTCAAAAAAAATGTTATCAAGTTCTAATTTTGATTCCAACTTCATCGAATTTGATGAGTGGGAAGAACGTATTGTTGATCAAAATAAAAAGGTTGATCGCATTGTCGAATATGTACTCTTTCGTATTCCAACTCTATACATTCAACCTACAGATCACACTTCTAGAGCAACTAGACGATATATTGAATGTGTATGTGAGAAGGGCCATGATAGTGTGTACGCGCAATACTTTTCAGTCAATCCAATCTACCCTCCAGAAATTTTTCGTAGAAGGTTTCGCATGCAAAAGAACTTGTTCGAGCGTATAATGAATAAGGTGGTTGCTTCAGATGAATTTTTCCAACAAAATTGTGATGGTACTGGACTTTTAGCTATGTCTTCGATTCAAAAATGTACTGTAGCTATAAGGGTGTTGGCCTATGGAACTGCAGCTGATTTGCATGATGAATACCTTCGGATGAGTGCAGCTACAATAAGGAAATCACTTACCAAATTTGTTGAGGGTGTTATTTCCAACTTTGGTGATGAATACCTTAGAAAGCCAACTGAAGAAGACATAGCATATATATTACATGTTGGTGAAGAGCGTGGTTTTCCAGGGATGCTCAGGAGTATCGACTGTATGCATTGGGAATGGAAAAATTGTCCTAAAGCATGGGCAGGGCAATATGGAGGAAGAAAGGGTAATCTAACGATCATCTTGGAAGCAGTTGCTTCGCAGGACTTATGGATATGACATGCATTTTTCGGAACTCCATGTTCGAGAAATGATATTAATGTACTTGATCATTCTCCTATTTTTAGTGATGTTTTACAAAGTCGAGCTCCAAAGGTTAGTTATGTTGTAAATGGCCAGGAAAAGAATATGGGATACTATCTCACCGATGACATATATCCTTCATGGGCAACATTTGTCAAATCTATTATTGAACTGCAAATTCAGAATCACAAATTATTTGCTCAACATCAAGAGGCTGCCCGAAAAGATGTTGAGAGAGCATTTGGCGTTCTACAAGCTCGTTTCTCTTTCATCAAACGTCCGTGCCTTTTATGGGATCGTGATATGATGACAAAAATAATGATTGCTTGCATTATCATGCACAATATGATAGTGGATGACGAAAGACACACTTACTTAAACAATCGTGATCCCACAGAATTTATGGAAGATCGACGAGCTACTCAAACTGCAGGACAAAGTGAAGAAATAGAAGAAATTGAAGATGATATTTTTGTATTTTCTACAGAAATGATTGCAAGTTTGAAGAAATATATGACGAATAGGACACAACTCCGTGATAGAGAAGCTCACAACAGTCTTCAAAATGATCTAATCGAGCACATATGGCAAAAGTTTGGTGATGATAATTAAATGTGTAAATTTCGTATTATTATTCGGTAATCATTTGTTTATTTTGATTTTCGTGTTTTAGTGATTTAATTTCTATGTTTATTTGAGAATTATCAATTAAATATTAGTTTCTACTTTTTTAAAAAATTTAAATTTTTTATTTATATTATTAATTTATTTCACATATTAAATTATTAAAAAAATTTAATTAAATAATAATATAGAAAATTAATTTAATAATATAAAGGTGGGAAGGTTGGGTTGAAAATGAGATTATTGATAAACTTATAAAAATTAAGGTGGGTGAGTGGGAGTAATAATAAATTTATAGAAGAGAGAGAAATGAATATAATAATATAAATGTGGAAAGGTTGGGTCGGAGATATGGTGGTGGATAAATATGGTCTTAAGTGGGTAATGATCTGATAATCAAAACTCTGATAATTAGATGTTTGGTTTAGGAATTTTTGCAAACTAAAATTCACTTTTCTCACATTCTCAATTTCTAACATTCTCAGTTCAACCCCTCGCAATTCATCTCTCTTTTATTTTCTACTTCTATAATGTCCCGATCAAAATTATTCCGACCAACAATTTCCTTTCTTCAGTGTATTTCCTTCATATTCTTACCAATTTGCTTCATAGTTTTATCCGGCCAACAATTTCCTTTCTTCAGTGTATTTCCTTCACACTCTTGCCAATTTGCTTCATAGTTTAATCCGGTCAACAATTTTCTTCACCCGACGGAGTTAGTGGACCCTTGCTCTCATTATACGTAAAGTGTCCACTCGTACAAAAATTGATGTTGCATACACTGAGGAGGGTGTCATCGTCATTTGCTTAACTTGGCTTGACACAAGTCAAGACCCCGTCATCGGCAACAATGAAAAAGGTGAGGCTTATTGGACAAGCATCACTAACTCTTTCAACCGGTAACAGGTTAATTCGAAGTACCGCACTGTAAAATAATTGAAGTGTCATTGAAGTCATATTCAATATACGAATCTGGGGTTTTACGTCAACTAAAACCGGTGTTCCGATGCGTGGGCAAACGACAACTCCGACCACGACGTCTACGACAAGATGTTGTTGGCCAAGTACAAACAAACCAAAAAGGCAGAGTACAAATACCGTCATTGTTGGGAGATTTTGCGAAACACACAAAATTCCAAAGAATTATGCCCGACATTGGCTCCAACAAACGGGGTGAAACACAACATGGGCGAAGTCTTCATGAGCGACTCAAATCAAGGAGCCGAACCCGAGAAACGTCCAATTGGGACAAAGGCGACTAAAATAAGGGTAGGCTAAAGCTCGTGTGCCTAGTGGCGAGGCTTTGGACTATTTGGCAAAAACTTCCAACGCAAAAATTTCGATAAAAAAAATCAAGAATGATTCACGAGCAACTCGAGACACACATGATTATGTGTGGTCAAATAAAAAGTAGGTGAAATCTTTAGTTTAACTTTATTTTAATTAATGTAAAATTTCAATTTCTAATATAGATTTTTAATTAATGTAATTTTAATTTATAATTTAAATTTTTAATTAATGTAATTTCAATTTCAATGTAGATTTTTAATTGATTTATTTTTAATTATAATTTTTGTTTTTTATTAATGTATTTAAATTAATTTTTTTAATTAGGAAATCAAAATTTATTTTTAATTTAAATTAACAAATTTTATTCATAACAAATATTTCAAAAAAAATATAAATCATAAAATATAAATTAAGTTGAGAGATTCGCACAAAAATCAAAATTGTTAAAAAAGTTGTTAAAGATGGTGATACTAATTAGGAAATTGGATTGGTTAAATTGGGTAATTTATTTCATGCAAATAGAGCATGTTGCGTAGTGCATTGATCTTTGGGATAGCCTACAATGTTGGAGTGGTGCTACTTTTCCCTTCCATGTAGATCAATTGTTGCAACTATTATTGCACCATCGCCTCTGCTACTGTATTTGGCATGGTTAAACTTATACACTCACCCATCATTTATATTGAATCTCCCTGGTAGATCCCAAGTATTCTCAATCCATTACACGTTTAACTTTGAATTTATATCTAGAATGGTAAACGCCCCAACTTAGTTGGGACGGAAGGAGTAAAAGTTATCTCTTCAAAAATGTGTGGAAAATGTTGTATAAAAATTATTAATGTCTTTTATAATAATTTTTAAGTTTAATAATGATAATTTTAATAATTTACGTTTTGTTTTTATTCGCAAGAAACATATTTGCAGTATAAGAAAGGGAAGGAGACGAGGAAGGTAAAGAGAGAAATTGACTAACAAGCTATATCCATTCATTTCCAAATTTGAGATATAAAAACCATTTGTTTGTTGGACCACAGCCACATTCACAACTAACATTTGAAAATAACCAACAAATCATTGTCAAACTCTTCACTAATCAAATTATTATTGTTCATAACACATATTTTATATCTTTAAAAGGATGACAAATTGTTTTCAAGTAATAATAATCATATGACTCATGCAGTTCCAATGATAATTGATAAATGTTTTCGCATTGACTTCAATCTTTTGGGTGTGGACAAATTAATACGCTCTATGTTCTAGTTCAAAAATTAGTTATTCCTTTTCAGAATCTCAAATTAATTCCTAATATAATAATCTATTTGTCTCATTAAATAAGTTTTGTTCAAAACATGACATATTTAGTGGGACGAAAGAAGTATCAAATTGGTGATCAATCAAATATATAAAATCACACAAAAATAGCAAGAATAAAATAAAATTGCCACGAATTTAAACCGCTAAACGGTAAAGAAACAACAATATGAAACTCAAAAAACTCGTGTATATCAAAAAGATTCATTCATTGTATGGTTGCCAATCACCATACATTCATGCTTTTCACGCTGTCTATTTAAAATACATTCATGCCTTTATAGCGCGGCTTTGTAATTTAAATTTAATGTAATACAATTTTTTAAAAGAGAAAAAAAAGAATTGTTTTTTTTTAGAAGTATTTATAATACCTATCAGTCCTGGTTGCACTAACAGCAATAGGGCATCATTCGGTAGGTTAAAATTATTTCCACAAACAGCCTACAGACCTTGTATGCACCGCCCAGGAAACAAGAAGTACTTGAAGGTATTGCTGATTTCAGTTCATTTCTGAAGTTAGGGATCCCAGTTGTCTAGTTAAAACTTCAACCTTTTGGGAGGTATCACTATCAACTGGGTTCTGAAACTCTGTAGCTTCAGTAATCTGATTCTGATCTTCATCGACATCATTAGCTGAATCATTGCACTTGCCAGATACTTCTGGCTTGAATGTTGATCCAAAATCCGTCCATGAGTCAGTCAGCTCATTTTGTGTTGATGGGTAAGGTAAAAGCATCTGCTCAAGAACTGCAACATTTTCGGGTGCTTCAGGAAGAACAAACTGCCCATGATTTTCAAAAGAGATTAGCTTCTCATCCTCCGGAGTCGGACTAAACAACATGTCGATATCCATAAGAAGATTTCTCATTTCATCAGCAGAAAAATCATAGTCATAGTCCATTAAATCTTCGTAACTAGCCGCTTCTGTCGTCGATGCAGGAATGGGGAGTCCATCTTCTGGTGGCTGGTGCCTGACTATTGCTCCATCGGAAGGAGTCAGTTCACAATCATCTATTACTTCAGTCAGTTTGCTCTTTCCAGTTTCTGCCACACGCCAACTTTTCTCCTTTGTCTGGAAAAACTGAGCCAAAAACTCGGGCCTTTGCATTGCCATAACAATGAAAGAAAGCATCTGCTGCTGGTTCTTCTCCATACCTTTTAATTGTTCACCCAAAACAAGCAATTTGCTCAGTGAAGTCTGCTGGTGCTGTCTTACATTTGCCAGCTCTCGTGTTAAAGCATTTTTATCGGTTTTCAGACTCTCGACTTCTTTCCACAGTGCCAGTCTCTTGTCTTCTTCAGGATCTAGAGCAGGCTCTGCATCATTCTGTTGTGAAGATCTTTTCTGCAACGGGTTGTGAGTATGCTTTCTACGGATAATTTTCTTCAGCAAATGCTTCTGCCCTTTGATGAAGGCCTCATTAGCAAATTGCCAGTTGTCAGTATCAATTTTCCTGAAACCCTGTCCAATATTTTAGAGAAAAGGTCAATGAAGAGGATAAACTGTATATCCAATTACAGGAAGAATGTCAGATCAGAGCACTTGAAAATCATTCAAAATGTGCCCTTATAAAGCAAGAAAGAAATTCAAAGTCACGAATAAAGCTAGAATCCATTTCAAGGATATTAATAACCAATCCATACATGGCCAAAAAATTCCTTTTCAATTGTCTTCTTAGAATAACTAAAAACAACATATAAAAGAACATCAGCTCAGCTGAGAAGAATTCAAGTGAGGTGGTCCAGCACAACAAGCTTTCACTCCTGGAGTATATGATTCCCAACCACAGACCAAACAACGGATAAGTGACCAAGTAACTAAAATTTCCTAAGCGGACCGCCATTGCACATCATAACATTGACACTAATTAGTCAAGAGGTTTGCCTAAGAATTCTTTCAGGAAAATGAGAAAACATAGAGCACAAGAATGTATGGATTAGTAGAAAATTTTGGAGAATGGTTCGAAACAAACATCTATTGGATCACGTATAGGGACATACAAGTAACATGAGAAGAAACTCAAACAACTTGGAAACAAAAATATGCTCTGAGACTCCTTTTTGAAGATGTAAGAGATAAATGCACATAATCAAGATTCATTTCCTATGGCCGTGCGATACTTCAGTGACAGTGATAGAGTGAAGAACACGAAGAACACAAATTCAAATCTGAATTAAGATAACTTTCCCAAATCAGAACTGCGAGGGTTCTGCCACAGCTTCAAGCCGCAATTCAATATTCTTTTCTTTGATGATCAACCCTCGACTCCAAAACAAAGCTAATAAATATTACTAAGGTTTACTACAAGGCCCACTCCAAAAAGCCCATAGACAACCTGACCCAAAAGACTAAATTGAAACCAATTAATAACTAAAGTAATTATAGTAATTGGAAATCTCTCTAAACGTTCCTGCTAGAAGTGGCAGGAGTCCTCTTCTTGCGCCGTGTATAAACTCTGATGCTCGGACCCGCGATGCTATCAATTGCCCCCGTCGCCGAAACAGCCTTGTCCGCAAGGCTGAATTCAGGAAACTGACCCATCATCACAGCAACGTCTTCCCACGAACTCTCCTCCAACTCCAGCCCCTTCCATCGAACCAGCACTTGCTCCACATCTACTCCATTACATCTGATCCACCGCCGTTGAAGAATCTCATTAGGAAGGAAAGGTGGGTCAGCAGCTAACAATCCTTCCGGCAAGGTTGAAGACACGGCCGTCTGTCCCACTGCCGGCTTTAACAGTGACACATGGAACACTGGATGCACCTTAGTGCCTTCTGGTAACTTCAAACGATAGGCCACAGCTCCAATCCTAGCCTCAACCTCGAAGGGGCCAAAAAAACGAGGTGCTAGCTTAACATGCGAAATAGCGAACAGACTCCGCTGTCTATATGGTCGAAATTTAAGGTACACCTTATCCCCGATATTAAATTCCAATGGTCGGCGATACTTGTTCGCTTCTTTAATCATGCGCTGCTGAGCCCTGTCCAGATGAGCGCGCAAGTGAGCCAAAATATCATCCCTTTCACGAAGCGAATCCGCCAAAGATTGCACCCGCACCTCCCCGGGCAAAAACGGAATAAGAGGCGGTGGTGGACGACCATAAACTGCCTCAAACGGTGTCATTCCCGCACTTGACTGAAATCCGGTGTTAAAGCAAAATTCAGCCCACGCTAACCACTTTCCCCA
This sequence comes from Leonotis leonurus, assembly GCA_026898415.1. Lineage (NCBI taxonomy): Eukaryota > Viridiplantae > Streptophyta > Magnoliopsida > Lamiales > Lamiaceae > Leonotis > Leonotis leonurus. Next base: position 3,355,910 of record JAPKLX010000014.1, on the reverse strand, counting down.
GCCCTTTGGCCGCTCAGATGCAAAACAACGCAAATACGTCTCCAAACACCTATTCATCACTTCCGTTTGCCCATCGGACTCTGGGTGATACGCATAACTCATGCGTAAAGTCGTTCCGGCCGTCTTAAACAACTCCCTCCAGAAAGAGCTTAAAAATATCGGATCACGATCCGACACTATAGATTCTGGCATACCATGTAGACGCACCACCTCCCTAGCAAACACCTCTGCCACCGACTTTGCTGAAATTGGATGACATAGCCCCATAAAATGACAATATTTCGAGAGACGATCCACGACCACCAAAATGCAGTCGAAGCCCCCAGATCGTGGCAGCCCAGTAATAAAATCCATACTAATATCCTTCCATACGCGATCAGGAATAGGAAGGGGGGTGAGCAACCCGGCTGGACTCTTAGTTTCATACTTATTCTTCTGACAAACGTCACAGGCGGCTACTAATGCGGTGACTGCCCTCATCATTCCCGGCCAGTAAAGATTTGTTGCCAATCGACGATACGTTCTGAATGCTCCTGAGTGACCTCCTGACGGCGTCGAATGGAATTCAGCGAAGAGTTTCGCAATCCAAGGAGAGTCGGCCGGCAATACGACTCACCCTTTATAGAAGAGTGTACCATGTACAAAACTGTAGTGCTTTGGCTCCTCACGACCCTCCTCGAGTGCCGTGATGATACGGGACAGCCGCGGATCCGCCCGCACAGCCTCCTGTAGCGAACGCCAATCTATCCAACGCGGAACCGAGATAGCCGCCAACTCCAACTCCTCATCACGCCTAGAGAGTGCATCAGCTGCTTTGTTTAGCCTGCCTTCCTTATACATAATTTCAAAATCAAATCCCAACAACTTGGCCGCCCAATTTTGTTGCGCCGGGGTTGAGTGTCTGAGATAACAACTGTTTAAGGCTCCTTTGATCAGTACGAATCACGAATCGACGCCCCAACAAGTACGGTCGCCAGTGCTGCACCGCGAGGACGAGAGCCATCAACTCCTTCTCATACGCTGATTTAGACAACAGCCGGCCTGATAAACTCTTGCTAAAATATGCCACCGGCTGACGGCCCTGCATTAATACAGCTCCCAATCCCCGGCCGGATGCATCACATTCGATCTCGAAAGGTTGAGAAAAATCTGGCATACGTAAAACAGGAGCAGTAGTCAACGCTGCCTTGAGACCTTGAAAGGCAGCCTCGGCCTCCGGAGGCCAATTCCACGACTTCTGAACATCCTTCTTCAATAGTGCTGTCAACGGAGACGCGAGTTTACCATAGTCGCAAATAAAGCGACGATAGTAACCCGTGAGACCTAGAAAACCCCGCAGGCCGCGGAGAGACGTGGGAGTTGGCCATTTCAAAACTGCTCCCACCTTAGATGGATCCATCTGCACACCCTCGCCGGACACAATGTGACCCAAGTACTCGACTTGCGAGTGCCCCACTACACACTTCTTCGGGTTAACTACCAACGAGTGATTGCAAAGGGTGGTGAATACCTGCCGCAAATGGCGCAAATGATCCGACCATGAGGTGCTATAGACCAAAATATCATCAAAAAATACGAGCACAAACTTCCGGAGAAAGGGACGAAAAATGTCATTCATGAGGCATTGAAATGTAGCCGGAGCGTTTGTAAGTCCAAACGGCATGACGAGGAATTCATAATGGCCGGAGTGAGTGCGGAAAGCAGTTTTTGGCACATCATCTGGTGCAATCCGGATCTGATGGTAGCCGGCGCGCAAGTCGAGCTTACTGAACCACCGAGCACCATGAAGTTCATCCAGCAACTCCTGAATTATCGGAATAGGATATTTATCAGCCACTGTTACCTTATTCAGAGAGCGATAATCCACGCAGAAACGCCACGACCCATCTTTCTTGCGTACGAGCAAAACCGGGCTCGAGTAGGGGCTGCAACTGGGTTGAATTATTCTGGCAGATAACATCTCGGCTACTAACTTTTCCATCTCGTCTTTTTGGGCATGATTGTAACGATAAGGCCGCACAGACACAGGGGAAACACCCTCGTGTAGCACAATTCGGTGGTCATTCCGACGGGATGGGGGCAGCCCTGTTGGAGTTTGTGTTACCTTGGGAAATTCTGAAATAACTTTCTGTAACTCGATATGTTGTTCAGCGGTTAAGGTTGGTGATGTTGGAAAAGACATCGCCCCCTCCCCCTCCATAACCCAAAGTAACCAAGCATTATCGCCCAAAGCAAGAGAGCTAAATTCGGCATGCCCACACGCTCGCTTAGTTAGAGAGGGATCACCAAACAAACAAATTCGTTGTCCCTTTACTACAAACTCCATTGACAATTTTGCCCAGTTGGCCGTCACGTCACCAAGTTGAGCTAACCACGAGACCCCCAAAATAACGTCGACACTGCGTAATGGGAACACATAACAAGTGATATGAAATAATTGATCAGCAATGGTGAAGGGTACCTCCTTGCATACACCTTGTGAGGTTACCCTTGTTCCATCCCCTAGCACCACCGCAAATTCTTTTGCTGGATCCATAGGAATTTGTAGAGTGCGAACAGCCTGGTCGGAGATAAAACAGTGGCTCGCACCACTATCGATCATTGTGAGTAGACGGCGGCCATCTACCCGACTAAAAAGCTTGAGGGTCTGCGCGCCATCGAACCCGTTAGAAGACAGTTTGGAGAGCTGGAGACGTTGTAGCTCTGTTATGATCTCGGACTCGCTAGCTGCACCATCCGGCTGCTGCTCACTCTCCCCTCCTGCGAACAGCGGTTCGTCCTCGTCAGCTTCCAAGAGAATTGCCAATGTCTTGGCCGGGCACTGGTGGAGCGGGCTGTACTGGCCTCCACATCGATAACATTTCCCCTTTGCACGATACTCCGCCTGCTGGGCAGGAGAGAGACTCCGAGAGTTACGAGGCGAGTGGGATGGCGGGGGGCGGTTGGAAGAAGCCTCAGAAAACCCACGACTAGGAGGGGGCCGCTGAAAAGTTGTCGTCGCACGAGAAGAGCTGCTCGACGAAAACATAGGCCGTGGAGAACCGACCGGAGGCTTACTGGATCGGGCGATACGACGAGCTGCTCGGATGGCGGCAAACACATCTGTCATCTCCAGCTCAGGCAGCCGATCACGAATAGAAGAGTGAAGTCCGCCCAAAAACATGCCCAAATACTGTTCCGGGGGTAGCGACGGCAGCTGGGCAACCCGCTCCTCAAACAACGCTAAGTAATCTTCCAACGAGCCTGTTTGACGCGTAAGATGCATAGCCTCATACGCGTTGATGGCAGAACTATCGCCGAAACGGGCGACTAACTCCGTCGAAAAATCTGCCCACGAGATCGAAGCTGCACGACGCAACACCCATTGCGCCCAGAACATGGCCTTGCCGGACATGGCGATAAGAGCCAACTGTACGCGTTGCCCCTCTGCGGTTTTGTGCACCAAAAAGTATTGTTCGGCCTGAGCAAGCCACGCAAGAGGGTCGAGACCGTCGAAGCTCGGCAGATCCATGCGAGGCAATAGGTGAGCCTCTGACGATATTGAAGAGAAGGATTTGGGCCCCCCCCTCCAGCCCGACGACATCATCGAAGGATCGGAGTTATCGCCGGTCAACTTGTCAAGTTTGGCCAAGATCGCGGTGAATTGCTCGGAGTGGACGGCAAGAGTACTCTCCACCGTTCCCAAAGACGACTCCAGCCCGTCAACGGTGGATGAAATCTCACCAAAAGCAGACTGCAGGTCCTTCGTGGCCTTCTCCACCTCTTTGATACGTTCCGTATGCGTAGCCATGAGGTCGGACCAATTTGATAGAGTGAAGAACACGAAGAACACAAATTCAAATCTGAATTAAGATAACTTTCCCAAATCAGAACTGCGAGGGTTCTGCCACAGCATCAAGCCGCAATTCAATATTCTTTTCTTTGATGATCAACCCTCGACTCCAAAACAAAGCTAATAAATATTACTAAGGTTTACTACAAGGCCCACTCCAAAAAGCCCATAGACAACCTGACCCAAAAGACTAAATTGAAACCAATTAATAACTAAAGTAATTATAGTAATTGGAAATCTCTCTAAACGTTCCTGCTAGAAGTGGCAGGAGTCCTCTTCTTGCGCCGTGTATAAACTCTGATGCTCGGACCCGCGATGCTATCAGACAGACGTGAAATATTAATCCTGCAACAAATGCAGGGTTAGAAACTAATCCCAAACTGAAAAGTTCAATGCAATTTGGCTGAAGAAAACTAACATCTTTAAAAATTGATGAAAAGAGAAGCTTTTATTTTTTTTGACTACTTCATGATTATATTTAGTTACATATCCAGTTGATTATAATAAAAAACATGTGAATGTATAATGAGACTGGTCCAAAGGCAAAAAGGGAAAAACAAAACAAATTTTCTCTAGCACTAAATGATTCCACATATTATCAGATTTACTAGCAGTTTGATGTGAAGTTGAGAATCTAGAACGAGTCTAGCGAATAATATGACTGCTCCAATGGATGTTTGCCTTGAGCTACAATACAGAGTATACTGTATCCTAACTAGTTATTGAACGGGAGCTTATATTATCTCAGCTAGGGACATTCTACACTGTATGTTTTAACCAAACGAGGAGTCGAGCATACAAGTTCAAGACGTCCTTGCCTCCAGAAGGTAGAAGATATTTAATCTTACTTCAACTATTCAAACCACTTCATATGTAGTGCAGGAAACAAGATGAAAAACCAGGACCAAATTCACCAATCCTGTTATTTTCAGGAAGAAGTAACAATAATCCCCATCCTTAATTCTGATCATGAATCATAATACTTCATTTTCATGTCCTACCTATCGCTGACGTGAACAAACGACAAATAATTCCTCATTGTGTGTAAAATTCTTGAGATTTTCAAACAGTTCAAGGTATCACCATGGTCGCTAACCACAAACATATCTCTGCTATTTCGTGGACGCATTTCCTCTACAAATCCATTTTTGCAATCCATGTCCATACAGGCTTCATAAATTAAAATTCAACTAACAGGATTCTCATAATCGCAATCAAACCAAGATTGAAAAAAAATAAATAGAACTGCATAAATGAAGAAATTACCCAAGGAACAGAATACACGAATCAGAACGTTCAATAATTCAGAAGCACAACATACCCCACAAAAGAAAGGAGTAGAAAATTGGAATGACGCCGGAGTAAAAGAGAATCTCACATAGATATTGAGCTGGCGCACGAAGCTGGAGAAATTACTGTGCTTGAAGTACTTGGGCAGCAACTGCGAAGAAAACTTGGAGTCGTCCCATATGATGAAGCTGTCATTCGTCTGGCTCCAGGAAATCAAGTCGTTCGTTGAGTCGTCAGTCACCATCTCGTAGCATTTGACAAGGAAAGGCGGCAGCTACGTTCCATTCTCCACCGATCTCACCATAATTCGATCAAACGGACCTACCAAGGGTGAATGAAAGAATAAGGAAGAAAAGAAGAAATCTATATGCCAAGTTCTGAATCCGGTACTAGAAAGCCTTTTATCAGGATGCAATCTCACCCAGGAACTACCCCTACAAAATTGAAGTTGTCGATTTCAATTTGGAATTGTTGAATTGAAATCCAAAAGCAAGTGTATGAAGAAAATGGTTTGCTTGGAAAGGAAGGTAATGAATATGTGGAAAGTGGAGATGAAATCTCTCTTTGATAAATGGGAAAAAGTATGTGGGGACTCACTTACTCACTCACTGCTCCAGATATATTTGGGCGCAAAATATAACTAGTAGTAAAATATATTTATAACTTTTTATCATGAAAAATAATTATCGCTTTTACAAGATTCAACACAAAAATTAAGAGTAAAATATTGTATTTAAAAAAAATAATATATAATAATTAAATAAAATGACTACTTTTAATGAAATGATACAATAGAAAATGATAATTTTTACTGAGATGGATGTAAATGTGTAGTTGAATTAAATACTGTTTTAATCGAGTTCGGCTCGTTTACAAAATTGAAGTCTCTAAGTTCGATTCGAGTTTTAAAAATCCAGCTCGAGATCGATCGATAAATAAATCGAATTTGATTTGAGTTTGATTCATTTATTATTCAATTTAATGCTAAATTCGAACATGAGCTTGAACTCGGTTCTAGTTCGCTAAATATTTAAGATCAAGTTTGCTAAAAAGTTCGTTTATTAAATTATTTTGTTAATATAAATATATTTATATTAATTTGATACATTTGTGAACTAATTCATATATAAAGTTCGCGAACTATTTGAAGTTCGGGTCGTTTTTAAAGTTCGTGAACAAGCTCCTTAAAAAAATTCGCGAACTATTTGAAGTTCAATTCCTTAAAATTATATTCGAACATGTTCATGAACCTTTCGAAGTGAATATCATTAGGCTCAAGTTCGGCTCGAAAAATTATTCGAGCTCGGTTTGAGACTCGAGTTCAGTTAGTTTAGCAAACAAACAAATTTCAAATTAACTTTTATTGAATCGAGTTCTAAATAATTAATGAATAGTTTGGTTCGAGTAGATATATAATTCTATACATTTATGTATTAATTAATACAACCGAGCTAAATTAATATAGGACGGACGAACCATTGGTAGGAGTGAGAATCGAGATGGGATCGGGAGTCCCGTTCCCAATCCCGAAAAATACCAAATTTTTTGTCTCGAACTCGATCTCGATCGGAATTTCGGGACTCTCAAGTTCCAAAATTGAAAAATTTTAAGTCTCGGTCTTAGTCCTGAAAAATAAAGTCCCGATTAGTCTCGAATGGTCCCGAAATACCGAACGGACCAAACTTTCTTGATCGGGACCAAATTTCCCGGATTTTGAAAATTAATTTCGGTAAATCAAGAGGCCCGATCGGGATTTGAGACTCTCGAGTCCCGAAAATTTACAATTCCTCAATCCCAGTTACGGTCCTAATCCCAAAAAATTCAAACTTCGGGGTCCCGAATCCCATCGGGGCTCGAGACGGGACCGGAAAAGTCCCGAATCCCGGTCCCAAATTCTCACCCCTAACCATTGGTGTGCACGAGCTCGGTTTGGGACATTATTATAATTGAATTAAAGAGAGCTCGAACTTGTGATATATATAATTAAAAAGCAACAACATAAAAGAGCATTATTGGTGGCCATAATTGAAAGGACTAGGTCAAGAGTCGAGACCTTATAATTAATTGCAAAGTTTTCTAAAAATGTTTGAAATCCAAATTATAAATGAATAAGTTTAGTAATCTATCACATTTAGATTCGATGCGGATGTTAGTGAATGATTTGAATTTGTTATGAGTGTAAGAATAATCTCACAATATTTATTAATTAAATATATGTACGCGAGTGAAATAAAAAATAGTTGTTGATTAATAAATGAAGTAAGTATGTGAGTGAAATGAACATATCAAATTATTCATAATTAATGGGATGTGTCTATTTATCTATCCCTTGATTTGAAATGATAGCAGGTTTGAAAAAATAGACACATCCCATATTTAATTATGAATAATTTGATATGTTCATTGACATAATAAAAGTACGTGGATCGATCATGCAGCCGAATTCTAAAGAAAAATCATTATCGAGTGTCCAAGACCATACATATTGGTGGGGATAACTACTATTTATTTGCTGAATAGATAGATTAGTTGAAAAAAATCATGACTATACTTAACAATAAAATACTTGGAAAAGCCCACATACGACGAATTTTTTTGAATTATGAGTTCAATACATCCTCTTTATGTCATGACCGCACTTTTCTAAGGATAGCAAAGTCGGGAAAATGTGACTGGAGAAGGAATTTAAAGATGTGATATAAAAAGGGTCAATGAAACGTATGTGAAGCTGAATGAAGTCTCAATAACTTAGATAAGTCGTTAGAATATGTCGTACATCACCGACTGATTTAGAAATAAAATTGCGTCATAGACTCATTACTCAACGGATACATAACTGCAACGGAAAAACATCAGGATCTAGTAACTTTACATGTATGAAGACATGAAAAATCCCCAAGAGTTTGGACTAAACAAAGACACAGAAAAAGAGCTTTGTTGAACACTCCCTTACATCATCACAACTCAATCTGCACATTTAGAAATATATGTAGGGCTGAGCACAAATTGTACTCAACAAATACATGTCAAAACCACACACATACATATATAATTGTCATGCCAACTCAAGTGAATCATATGAATTTTATCTGAAAAAGACCTACGTTGTTCACTAAAATTCTTTTTTTTTGTGAAATCTTAAAGTTCGACAGTTGTCTAAATTCTTTTAGTAATCTACCATATCTGTAAATTCTTCTTCTTCTTTGTGTCGGGAAGGTGGCCACCTTCCACGAACACCTTGACCAACACATTCGTCGGCTCACAGTCACTTTAACTGGTCAACTCCTTCGTCGACTCACGGTTACTTTGTGTACACCAGTCCTAGTAGGATAGCTATCCCACAGGGACCCGAATTCGATTACTTTAACTTAACTGAGCAGATAGGTATCATACGAAAATCATAAACATTTTATGGCAAGACATTATTGAAAGACTTTTTCATTTCTAAAGCTTTTTGAAAAGAAAAACATAAACTAATACAATACACATATATTTTCTTTTATCGTGTAAGAAAGGCTACACTTGATGTGTATGATAGAAAGCCTACGTGACGTGCTCCTCTTCTCTACCTCGGAACTTTACTCCCATATAAACCTTACTAAGAGTTGCTTATCTTTCTTGCCTTTGATCTGCTGCCGATGAACCCCTTCCTGGAATGGAGTTTGAGCAGCCCTCTCTTCTACTTCCTAACTAATTTTTCTTTTCTTTGTGAGTTGATAAACTGATTTTTTTGTGATGTCGTTTGAGAAGGGGTTACTACAAGTATAAGTAATGGTAACAAGAAGTACTAGGGTACTGTTTTGAATAGATTGATGGTACTTAGCTCTGTGCATGTAGGAGTGGACTTAAAACTTGTAGGGATTTGAGGTACTCTAAGCATGCTACTTCTTACCTCGAGCACGTTACCCTCCTGATTTTCAGCTTCTAAAAGCTTATATCTTAATGGGTTTCAAACCTGTAGCAGTATTATTTATTGTGCTAATTGTTTCTCTTTTGAAGTCAGCTCCACTGAACTTTGGTGGTTTCTCGGCAGGAGGCATCATTCTCGGTGTCAAGCTGCCCCCGAACAAAGGAACAGATGTGTTGAGTCCGTGAACTCCAACACAGGATCCAAAGAAGGACCCACCAGAACCACTAAAAGTGGAACCCACGGTGCCACTTAACGTGCAACCACCGTTCAATCCCCTATGATTACTACCGGCCCAGGCCCGGTAAAGATAGTGTTGGTTGTGGCAGCAACAACTGTGGAACCTATTGTAGCAGTAGTGGTTGAACTAGCTGCAAGAGTAGTGAAGACAGAAGTAGCAGCAACAGAAGCTGCAACAACAAATATGAGAGTTGCAAGAGCTTTCATGTGTCTATCCGCAACACAAATTATGTCCCGATAGTGCTCTCGGATTAGTGCAAAGTCCCCAAAGATAAAATGACTTTCATCCCGAAGTGTAGCAGCACCGCAATCACAAATTGAGTTCTAGCGAACTGAACAAGATCAAGAAAAGAGTTTCTTGAGATGCAAAAAAGGAAGTTGTGCAGCAACTATGAGAGTTGCAAGAGCTTTCATGTGTCTATGTGTGTATGAGAATCTATGGAATGCATCTACGGGAGTTATGGAAATGATTACAATTGATGACACATTAAACCCACCAATTTGGACATGCCTAAATCATGGCACAGCTAGTGGCACAGACCACTAGCAAAAACAGACTCAGGCCAGTTGACCGGCACGCTTCATGACGTTCTGTGACCCAACTTGTCAAACCATAAGATTTCTTAATCTTATTAATAAATGATGAATGATGGTTCCATAACCAATGTGGGACAAATGTTACTCTCCACACTTAGTCCCAAATTCATAACTGCATTACTTAAGTAACTTACTTTAAACTATTATTTCTCACTCACCAGGAATCGGTTAAGAGAAAATAAATATATCACGGTCATCTACTCAAAACGTCGTAGATCGACCTTAGGTCATTTAATTATCTTAAAATTAAGTCACTTCAAAACTCGGTCAAACTTCATTGACCCTCATATATAAACGATTCCAACATAAAATTTGATATTATAAGTCGAGTTTGACACTTTTCTTCCTATTTACATTGAGCCATGTGATAAGTTGAGTTTGACACCCTTTTTGCTTTTCTTTTCTTCTCTTATTTACATGGAGCCATATGCTGATTCTTTGTAAATATTGGTGTACTAATTCTAGTTTCTCACATTACTATTTTGTCTTATTGAACTCTATGTACTAATATCACATGTGCTAAGTGTAGTGGGCAAAAATCGTATTCTATCAATAAGCCCAAACACAACCTAATAAGCAAGCCCAATCAGGCCAAAACGCCCAAATCGGCTTACTATGGCCAAAAAGCCCACGCGCTAGGCTAGGCATCATAAGCCCACAAACGGCCCAACTGGCCCAAAACATCAGCCACAACCCTATCAGTACGGTCAACAACGGCTATGGCCGCCGATAACAGTAATCGATTAAACCAAGCCGATAAGGTCGCAACTAACTACACTAGGGATGAACGGAAAGATAGGTAAGATCGGTTATCCCGAAAAACCCTAGGGAAAAGAAGGGTCGCACTATATAAAGCTGACCCTACCTACCCAAAGGGGGCTTTTTCTGATATCTTACACACAACTCTACTACTTTGACCTTTTCCGTCATCTCTCGACCCATCCGGCGCACACCAACCTTGATCGACCCGACCGGCACGATCGGGCGATCAACATCTACACTCTCTTTACTCTCTTTACATGCCATTTTAGCATATATTATTGCTTTATATTTCGTCTTATTATCGCTTCATCATCAATCGTACTGACTTGACCGTCGGAGGTTCTTTGGCTGACACCCCACCGGTGCTCCCTCGAACTCTTACGGTCGCTTTCTGATTGAGCAGGTTGCTGGCGCCCCGCTCATCTCAATTGTAGGAATTACCCTCTACACTAAGTATATCTTATACTTTAATTATAACTATATTCATGAGTATATAATATATATTACTCTAACCTTTATTCTTGAATTACATTATTCTTGTGTTACAAATTATTTCTTACTCTTACTTTCATCGTATCATATAGTATTTATATATTGAATCTTAATAATTAACTTAACCCAAAGGTTAATAACTAATAATCATATCACTTATCTTAAGTGATTAATGATTAATGAATTTGATTAATGAATCATATATTGCAGCTACATGTTATCTTCTTTTAAAACCATTTTTATAATCGCTAAATCTTAAAAGAAAATTTTAATCCACTTAAAATAATTTACCAAAATTCATTTAAGTGTTACAAAATCGAACGGGGTATTACACTTTAGCAAAAAGACGGGTATTCCTTGCTCATTATAAGACAATCACTTATTCACAAATTTCGTGTGGAACTAATACTTTGCATTTCTCATCTCATGAAAACTCTTTTCGCTTCGCTTAACTTTATCCCCCTCTAAGGAGATTTTAGTGATAGGTCTTATAAGAACTGGACAATCCTATTTGGTCAAATACCGAGCGACAAAATCCTATGTTCATTTCATTACGATATTTTTGAACAAATTCCTAGATAACAAGCCTAAAGGTTTTCTTATTGATGATAGTGACGATATTGATGCTAGTGACGATATTGATCGTGACCTTGATACGGTGCTGGAACTGCTAACTATGGATATGATGTCAGAAATAGACCGATTTCATATCATCCTTCAATTCGAATTGGTTCACCTGGTACTAACAGTTTTATGGAGGGATTTCTCATCTTAGTAGGAGCTTTCCAAAGAAATAGCTTAGTAGCGACATTACCAACGCTTGGGATGATTTTAGGCGCGGCCTATTCCCTTTGGCTATATAATCGTGCAGTTTCTGGGAATTTGAAACTCGATTTCCTCCATAAATTCTCCGATCCAAATGGCAGAGAAGTTTCCATAGTTATACCTTTTCTTGTTGGGAGAGCCGCTCAGATCTAGTCTAGTTTCACTTTCGATCCATAAGGACCAAGATTAAATGAACGCGCATTCTCATTCTGTCAAGAGAAATTCTACTTCTAACCTCTCAAGAACGAATGATCCGTCGAGAGAAAAAATATTGACTTCTAAATTTTCGGAAAAAAAGAAGATAGGGTTCATGATTATTTAGATTTTGGTTGAATTATAAACCTTTGGTATAGGTTCTAATCTTATTTGGCGCAATTTTTTTTAATCTATTTTTTTTATTTCGATAGCAAAAAAAACTTTTTGCATAATTTGAACACGACACACTCAATTCCTACAAGTTCAATGATATGATTATAAATATTAAAAATAAAAATGTACAAATTTTAATGAATGAACTATAAAAAAAATATATAATTTTTCCTTGAACGGATGAAGTAATAAATAATGTCTTGAAAGAAATATTTGGAATATTTCATATTGATGGAAAATCAGAAGTCTTCTATGTTGCAGTAAAAGAGAATTAGAAAATCAATATATATCTTTCACTACAAATATTTAAAAAAAAATGAAGAAATATTACTTTTATGCTAGAATGTTCGTCATACATTTGTTTACAAAAAAAATGAACATAAGTTTGCGTGGGTTGGCCTAATGATAGTAATATTAATGTCCAAAACGTAGGTATCGAATTCGAGTCTTCCATGAAGCGGCTAAATAATTTAATGTTAATGTAATCTAATTTAAAAAAAAAATGAACAAAAAAGATGTAAGCTCTCTTTAAGCTTATTATACATGATAATAAAGAATCATCTTTAAAGGAGCGTTTATCTTATACTCCACAAAGGTGTTGGCTACAATCTTTAGTAAGATAATTGAATTTAACAAAGGGAAAAGGAAAAGAAAATGAAGTTTCCTTTAACGCGGTTTCTCTCAATCTCTATCAGTCTCAAGGTTGACTTAGCTTATCAATTGACTCGGCGTACACTAATGATATTCGTTCTTAACAAGAAGCACCTTCACCTTCACCATTCACCGTTCACTTCCAATTTTTCTTCTTGCCTCTTGGTAAACCCTTTATTGCCTTCTTCTTTTGTTATACTATGTTATAATATTTCAATCTGTGCATCATGCTTGTGTGTGTCTATCAAGTTTTTATTTTTGTTTTTGTCAATTATAATGCTTATAATGATTTCTTCTTGGTGGATCCCTTATCAACAGAACTCCAGTAGATGTGCTTCCTAGTAATTACTTCTATCTATGTTCTGTTTTCTGCCTTCTTTTACTATGTTAATAGCCAGAAAATTAGAAAATCATCATCATCATCATTTATGTTAATCCATTTCTTTTGTAAAGTAACATGAATGTACCTTATTTTCTTTTGCTTAAGCAGATATGGCTGATGCAGTTGTGGAGTTTCTCCTAACAAATTTGAAGGAGCTGCTGCTTTACCACGCAGATCTCCTCCATGGCCTCAAGGAGCAAGTTGAGTCTCTTCATAAGGACCTCAGCTTGATGAAAGCGTTCCTCAAGGACTCGAGAGACAAGCGCAACGACTCCGAATACATCAGAGAAGTAGTGCGGCAGATCACCGACGTGGCATACGAAGCAGAGGACATCATCGATGAGTTTGTTGTCAATGCAGCAATGCACAAGTCCAGAAAGCCCTTCAACAGAATGATCAAAACCTTCGACAATGCTTCGATCCTCCGCAACGTTGCAAGAGAGATCAAATCAATCAGGGCAAAAGTGAAGGAGATCTACGACAACAAGATGTTTGGGATAGTGAGCATTCCTGGAGGAAGAGATCCCACCCATAAAGGGAAACGTGAGAGGAGGCCGCCTACTGTGGAGGAAGCAAACGTCATTGGCTTTGATGAAGAGGCCAAAACCATAATCACTCGCCTTACTCAAGGCCCTGAACAACTGCAGGTTGTCTCAGTGATCGGGATGGGAGGGCTTGGAAAAACGACGTTGGCTAGGAAAGTTTATGTTGATTCTGCTATAGAGTATCGCTTCTATCTCCGTGCTTGGATATATGTATCACAAGAGTACACAAGAAAGGAAGTGTTTCTAGGTATTTTGGATTCTCTTGGTGTGATGAATGATCAGATGTCAAAAAAAAGTGTTGATTGGTTAGCTGAGGAACTCTGCAGGCAGTTGAAGAACAATCCGTACCTCATCGTTATAGATGATGTGTGGAGCAGAGAGGCGTGGGATGACATCAGAATGGCGTTTCCGGACACCAATATGGGGAGTAGGATATTGTTGACGAGTCGTAATAGAGAGGTGGCTCTGCAGGCAAACCCGGACGCCCCTCCTCACAACTTGCGTTTTCTGAGTGACGAAGAGAGTTGGGAGCTTCTCTCTCAGAAGACTTTTAGGAGAGAGAGGTGCCCGCCAGAGCTGGAGGAGCTCGGGAAACAGATTGCGAGGAAATGTTACGGGCTTCCGTTAGCAATCGTCGTGATTGCTGGGCTGCTTCTGAAGAAGGATAAGACTCATGAGTGGTGGAGGAGAGTGGCTCAGAGTGTTAGTACATATGTTGCTAGACATCCAGAGCAATGCATGGAGGTACTAGCATTGAGCTACAGATATTTACCAGATAACTTGAAAGTTTGCTTCATTTACTTTGGGATCTTTCCTGAAGATTATGAGATCCCGGTTCGGAAGCTGCTGAGGTTGTGGGTGGCGGAGGGATTCATCCAAGAAAACGGGCAGGAATGCTTGGAGGACTTAGCCGAGGAGTATTTGGAGGATCTCGTTGACAGAAACTTAATCTTGGTGGCGAAGAAGAGCAGTGATGGCCGGATTAAGACTTGCCGGATTCATGATATGTTGCGTGATCTGTGTGTCAAGGAAGGCTCTGAGCAGAAGTTTCTGGAGGTGATTAAGGGCTTTGAACCAAAGCCCTTCTCAACCATGTCTCAACCTCGTCGTCTGTGTATTCATTCAAATGTATTAGGTTTTATTTCATCGAAGCCTGCTAGCAAACACGTCCGCTCCTTGCTGTGCTTCGACTCCGAGGAGAGGAGTGTACCTCGGGAACACACTTCTTTCATAGATAAAGCCTTCGGATTGGTGAGGGTGTTGGATCTGATGTCCATCAGTTTCCTCCGCTTCCCGAATGATATCGTGCACCTCCTCCACCTGAGATTTGTAGCTCTCTTCGGCGATTTCAAGAATCTCCCTGCATCCATCTCCAACCTTTGGAATCTTCAAACCATCATCGTGCGCACGACCCGCCGCGAGCTCAACATCCTAGCGGATATATGGAAGATGCTACAGTTGCGACATCTCCAGACAAATGGAATTTGTTTCTTAGAAGGGCCTCCCGCACAGACACGCAGGAACTACGAGGATCCGTTCGTCCGGAGAAACATCCTCACCATCTCCACGATCTCGCCTGACAGCTGCACTGAGAACATGCTCGCCAGAACTCCCAATCTCAGGAAGCTCGCGATACGAGGAAAGCTGATCACTCTTGTGCAAGAAAGAGTAGATACTGGAAACACTAGTGCGTTCGACGTTCTTGCTAAGCTAGACCGCCTCGAGAGCCTGAAGCTGCTGAACGACGCATTCCCGTTCGATCCTTCAAGAAGCATGGTCCCCTGCCTCCCGCAGCTGTATAAATTCCCTCCAAACTTGAAGAAGCTGACTCTCTCAGACACGTTCCTTGACTGGGAACACATGTCCACACTAGGTATGCTGCCAAACCTTGAGGTGTTGAAGCTGAAAGACTACGCCTTCAAGGGGAGTCATTGGGAGCCGCTTGATGGAGGCTTTCGACTTCTGAGAGTGCTGCACATTGGGAGAACTGATCTCGTGCGCTGGGATGCTTTAGATCATCACTTTCCAAGACTGCATCATGTGGTTTTCAGACTGTGTTCATCTCTCGACGTGATTCCTTCTGCTCTAGCAGATGTATCTTCTCTTCAAATTATGGAACTCTACTGGCCTAAACCCACTGCTGCGCATTCTGCAACCTTCATTCAACTGCACAAACGCGAAATCAATGCTCCATTTAAGCTCACTATTTTCCCTCCAGAAACAGCTCACACAGCGAATTAGAAGTATCAATGCTTATATTACATTTCTAATGATTTCTTTGTAATTTTATTAAGTGTGTCTTTTTGCAACATTTGTATTATTCTTCTATGTTGCCCGTGAGACTAATAGAAGAGCTCATTGATGTTCTTCTTCTTCTTTAATAAACTTATGTTTGTATTATGTGGCATGCAATGATGAAGAGCAAAACATATTCCAAAGTTTCAAATGTGATCAGATTAAAGAATAAAATAGTAGAATGAACTAGTGTAATTTCAGGGAAACAAGAACACCAAAGAATAAAAAAATTAAAACAAATTAGCATTTGAGTGTTTAACTTTTTCCTATTAGAGTTCACCACTTATTTTATTTGAAGTTCGGCATCACTGCTCAAAAGATGATTTAAGATGAATGATTAAGGATTCAAAATCCATATACAATTAGGATATCCAAGACTATCATGATGATATATTTCTTAGCTCCACGTATTAATCTAACTGAATCTTCACGTTAATTACTTAAAGTAACAACACAAAATATAGGCAAACATTTATAAAAAATTTAATTAATTAATTAACAAGAGAAGAAGACTGGAGGAGGACATGATTCCTGAATAAACAAATTGTAGGCATATATATATATATAGGGGTTGTTCCCGTGAGAATACCTCTTAAAATAAGAAATAGGAATAAATCTACATCCTTAATTTAATGAATTGGATGGTTAAGATTGATTTTGAATTGTGCTTTAAATTTTAAGCCTAAATTCAATAATAATTAATGAAAGGATAATATTGTATTTTGCACCATAGATATAACCGCCCACTTCAACTATTTTAGGTAGAAATACATTTAATATATGGAAATAATAAGAATTAAACTTACTTTTTAATGTAACCTCCACCATGCGTAAACTATATGTAAGAAAAATATATTGATCTTTTATTTATATTATCAATAAATATAATCAAATGCATCACTTTTTTCATAGAATGCATCATATATAAAATATATTAATTTTTAATTTACAATACTAATTAAAAAAATATAATCAAATGCATCAATTTCTTCATAGAATGCATCATACATAAAAAATATTAATTTTTAATTTATATTACTAATAAATAACATCAAATGCATTAATTTATTCATGCAATGCATCATGCATAAAATACATTAAATTTTAATTTATATTACTTATAAATATAATCAAATGCATCAATTTGTTCATAGAATGCATCACAAGATTAATTTATAAGATTATGTTAAGAAATGCATCAATTTAGTATATGAAATGCATCAGTTTAGTTTTTAGTATATGTAATGCATCGCTTATTTAAATTGAATTATAAATGTATCTTGAAAGTTTATAACTCCTTTCAATTTACTAACACACTAAACAAGATTTAATATTTTCATATAATTCACTTATCTTAAATTAGGACATATTATTAATATAATATTGTATTATTTTTCTCTAATTTCTTATTATGATATAATATCGTTTTGATGTGTTAACAAAAATTATAAAATTGTGTGAACAAATTTAATGTCTAATATATTAATTTTACTTCAATTTTAAATTAAAATTATTGATGCATAGCATGTACTAAGTTGATACATTTGTTAACAAATTAAAATAACATAATAATATAAAAAAAATAGGAAAATAAATTAACATAAAAAGTTATATAAATAAAAAATATTTGTAATGTTAGTATTATATATTAATGAACGGAACCAAGTTTTTATATTGTAAATTTATTTGCTCAGAAGATGTAATTTAAATTTAATTTAAAATAATGCATCAAAAAACATTGCTAAATGCAATTTTAATATAATATAATATAATGCATCAAGGAACATTTCTAAATGCAATTTTAATTTAATATAATGCATCAAGAAACATTTTTAAATGCATTTTTAATTTAATATTATGCATCAATGAATATTACTAAATGCATAGTCTATCAATTGATTTATGGCTATTACTATCGTTCTATATTTTAATAAATTAAATTCAATGTCTAATAAGTAATACTCCTATAGTCCTAATAAGGATAATCCTATTAATTAAGGAAACAATCGGTTACACATAAAACTCTTTTTACAATTTTATCCTTATTGCATTAATGATGGGAGGAATCATAAAAATTTAAATAACAAAAATAGATTATTTATTAACCATAGATCACACAAAATCAATGATCTAGTTTTATTCTCATTTCTCATTTTAAAACCCATTTTCATTTGATCCATTCCCTATATATATATTGATCGGAGAATTGTGTATATGATAAGGAAGGAACAAAGAAAAGAGATTTGTGTTAGATACATAGTGTACCTAGAAAATAATATATCCATAGCTACAGTGGCGGAGCCAGGAATTGTCATAAGGGGGGCTGAGTTAAACGGGGGTTCGGAGGCGGTAGCCCCCGAGCCGAATTTTTTGGGCCCATGTCTCCAACAATGGCTGCAACTCAAGTCAAGTCTCCAACAATGGCTATGGCAGCCTTATACGAAACCTTGACTTCGACTCGAGACGGAGGAGGCTGACAAAGGAAAAGCTTCCGACAATTAGAAAAACTCGTTCTCTGCAACGTAGCGGTGGGGGCTGAAGTATAAAAATTCGAATTTTCAAAAAAATTTAAGAACTAAAAAAAAAAAAAAAAAATTTGGGGGGGCTGAAGCCCCCCTGGTCCCCATGTGGCTCCGCCACTGCATAGCTAGATCTTTATGAACTCAAATGCTTCTGCCAAAGATGGCTCGACTCTAGAAAA
The DNA here is from genome assembly GCA_026898415.1 of Leonotis leonurus. Lineage (NCBI taxonomy): Eukaryota > Viridiplantae > Streptophyta > Magnoliopsida > Lamiales > Lamiaceae > Leonotis > Leonotis leonurus. Next base: position 3,337,022 of record JAPKLX010000014.1, on the reverse strand, counting down.
ATTGTACCTGTGAACAAGGAATATGCATAAAGACGTTCAGTATAAATTCATGAATCAATCCGCAGCAGATTTTTATTCGGTTGAAGCAGCATGAGAAGAAAAGATATCATAAATGGAGAGATAATTCCAAATTCGGTTGAACCCATTTGAGTTGAGCATTGGTTAGTTAAAACATAGTCAAGGCGATGAAATTGCCGCCAATTTAGATTAGATGTTTCTTGAATAAACGAGTAGGATCGGATCTATTCATCACCTGATTTAACTTATTTACTTTTACTCTTTATGTTGTTACTTAATTTAACTAGATATACGTATTAATAATAAATTAAAGTGTATTGTATTATGGCATCTCGATTTTTTTTTACCTATATTTTTTTACTTTGTTAGTGATCTCGATCTCAAATTTCGTTATGAGATTTTTATTAGTTATTATTATTTATTTTCTTGCATGAAAATTATGTAAAGAAAATGTGATTATGTGCTAATGACTGGCCATGCGTTATAATTTCAATTATTTAAAATTATATGTTGATGATGAAATCCCAATTATTGAAAAAAAATAGGATGATAAACATTTAATTGAAACTTGACAAAGTGTGTGCTTAATGCAACTACATGAATATATAAATGTGGTATGATATATATGGTTAGGTATATCACTACAAAAAAAAATTATTTTAGCAACGGAATTTTTCCGTTACTAAAACAAGATATTCCGTTACTAAACGTTTTAGTAACGGATTTGTAACGAATTTTTCCGTAGTAATATCGATGGTTGCTAAAAAATTTAACAACGGAATATATTCCGTTACTATATATAACAACGGAATTGTAACGGAATTTCTGTTTCTAGAATGATTTCTTCTATTTTAGTAACGGAACTGTAACGGAAAATTTTGTTACTAAATTTTTAATAACGGATAATTCCGTCATTAATTCCGTTACTAAAATTTTACAAAAATTCCGTAATAATTTTGTTGTCGATCCGTTAAAATTTAGAAACAGAAAAATTTTCCGTCACTATTCTGTTGCTATATAATGCATTTTTTGTAGTGTATATGGTTAGGTTAAAATGAGAAAGAATTTGTATGTGAGAAATAAGAATGAATTTACGCCATTTATCTATAGTAAATTAATGGTCGAGAGGATTTAACATAAATATTTTCATTTATTTTATAAACATGGAAGTTAATTTTAAAGAAATTTTTTTTTGCGGATGAAATTATAATCATTTGATTTGTGAAAATAAATGGTTGAATCCTTTTTTATACTATCCAAAACACACACATATATATATATATATATTTCTGGAAAATATAATTTGTAAATAATTAGGAAAAGAATTACAATTGGTACTATCTAAACTATTACAAAAGTAATAAAAAAAAATTGAAGCCAAGTTGAAAAAAAGAGCCCTCGCAAGACAGTTTACGCCCCTTTAGTGCTCTCGGTAAGGAGTAACGTCCCCAAAGATAAAACAACTTGTCGTCTCGAAGGTGGCAGCACCGTGAACCTTCAATCTCGGGCGAATTAGAGAAGGTTGAGGACAAAGCTTCTTCTAGAATGCACAAAAGGAAGAAGGTAACAAGATGTTCTTTACTTGTGAATGCTTGTATGTCTTTCTCACGTGTGTGTAAAATGCATGAAGACCACTTATATATAGGTCAAGACCACTCAAAAGGAGTTGCAAGAATTGATGACAATTAATGTCTATTAATAGCAATTGATGCCCATTAAGCCACTTAACGTTTTGAGAGTTACAATAGTTGATGACAATTAATTATTAATTAAGCCACTTAATTTGGACATACATTTGTTTACATTCATCATAAGTTCACTGACTTGATATCACAACTTTGATATCACATAGTTCAAGCTAGCTCACTCACCATAAAACAAGCAAGCTTAGCTCCATAACCATAAGGTTAAGTTGAACAGGCCAGCGAGACATGCCACTGGATAGCCCATTGTCCTGGGATAGGCCATGGGACAAGTATTTTCCACTGTTCCACTTTAATTGTCTCATTTGAATGATAGTTTCATAACTCATGTGGGACAAGTATTACTCTTCATACTTAGCCCCAAACACATAACTTTATTCTTTAAACGACTCACTTTATACTATTATTTCTCACTCATCGGGAATCAATTTAAAGAAAATAAATATACCACGATCATCTAATTGAAAGTTGAAACATAGATCGACTCCAGGTCATTTAATTATCTTAAGTTAAATGTCACATCACTTAAAAAATCCGGTCAAACTTCCTTTACCACCATATATAAATAAATATATATAATATAAAGCGATTTCCTATATATATAAAAAGAAATGAGTGAAGGACAATATATACAAGTAAATTGTGTGTAACCATACGTGTGTGTCACATAATAATACGAGATATAATTGATTATCATATTCCCACCAAATTCTACAAAATCATAAATCTCTGCCTTCAATCATTACCAAGTGGGCTCACATGCAACATGGACGTCATGCATTGATTATCCCTCCTAATCACCATGTACATAGATCTTCAACGTCTTCCCATCTTCATTCTTGTTGATTTGAGTTTGCCTTATTCTCTCTACAAAATTTTCCTTTCCCTTTTCATTTTCTTTTCAAGCAAGAGAAGATGAAGACAATTCATTGTTACAAAAATCTTAAGAGTAAGAGTTTTATTTAACTTTCATATTTTTCTTGTCTCCACTTAAACTAGAATAAAGAGTATCATTTTTATTCAACCAAGCTAAGGAGTGTTCATCGTCAATCAATATTGAGTTCTTGTGCTAATTATAAAATTATAACCTTAAATTTTGTCAAAATATTACTTTAAGAGAATAACATATTACGATAATATCTTACATAATATAAAATCAAATATGCAAATAATTTTGATATTTTATTTAAAAGATATATCTTCCTAAAATTATTTGAAGAGAGAGGAGAATTTTTAAAAATAAAAATAAAAATAGTCGGGTCTGTAATAATTCTATTTGAATATGCCTGTGATTTAATTTGATATTAGATATGCTAGATTTAATTTATGCAGTATATCTGTAATTAATTGGCATATCTGATTTAATACTGCATATATGTGTTTGTTTTTCATTCATTTTTGGTGGCATGGTTTATGACCAGAGTTGTAATCACACGGGGGTTGTCCGTGTTTGATTATTTTTTTTTTCATTTTGTTATGTAAAACAGTGGGAGGAGATACGAGACCAAAAACGACGGCGAAAACTAATATTTTTCTATATTCATTAAATGTATATTATATACTCCCTCCGTCCAAAATTGTTTGTTACAGTTTGACTTGACACACGTTTTAATGTAATTATATGACTTTGAGTGGAATGTTGAGTAATAAGTGTAGTAAGTGGAGATAGAGTTCCACTTTTATTTTGTTTGAAATTGATTAAGTAAAAATTAATCGATGTCTAATAAATTAAACATTTAAAATGAAATTTTATTAATTTTAATAATGATTAATTTGAATAATTTTAATGCATTAATTAATCTGGAAAAAGAAAGATTAAACAAACATTAATTAAATTAAATATAGAAGCTACGAAAATTATGATTCATTAATTAATTACAGAAGCTACGAAAATTGTGATGCATTAATTAATTAATCTGAAAATTATGATTAAACAATGAATTAATTATTTAACCTAAAAATTAAATACATAATGCATTAATTAATCTAAAAAAGGAGATCATTGATTAAATAAAGGCTCCATACATTGAGATCAAAGGAAAGCTTGTGTAGGCAAACATTGAGATCGAAGGTAAGAGGTGGTCTCAACTGTAAGAAATCATTTTTTTTTCTTCCAATCCACTTCGCTAGCTTGCTGAAATTATCATTAATATGCCATTGTAGTCGAAATTGACTCCGTCTTCAACAAATTATAGCTCTGGAACTACGATTGTGAAGAAAAGTGAAGGTTATTTACTAAGACCTAATCTTTCTTCTTCTTCGGTGCTTTGGAACACATTTTTTAGGGTTTACTGTAGTTTGTGTTGGGGTGTTGATTTCCAACTCTTGACCTTAACCCAAATGTATTGCTCATCCATTTTGGCTCATATTTGTTATGACTTGTTTGAATTAGAGTTGATTTTACTTGTGTTATGACTTGTTTTGAAATAATCGAACCTGCAACATTCTTTTGTTCAGATTTTATAATTTTGTAATCTGTGCTCTATAAGAAAAATTCGAAAATAGTGATCAAAGGTTATTTATTTGTGATTTAGCTGATTCAAGTTTCTTTTCATGCTCTTCTTTTTATTTCCGCCGTAACTGACTCATGTTTTTTGTTGCTAAGGCTGAGTTGAGTGCATCTGCTATTTAAATTTCTTATTGATGAACCATTTTCTGTGTCTAAAGTTAATGTTTTGTCTGAAAAGTTTTGACATACTTGGGGCTACAATTTGTTTGGTTTGTAGTGAAGTTCTGTATGCAGTTTATTATCTTCTGGAGAAATGATTCTAGTAGTTTTGTCATGCTTGTATTTACTCATTTCTTAGATAAGATATAATAGTCGAATTTAATTGCTTAGTATAATAGCCTAATTACAATTTAATGTGTCGCACATACTCATTTAGAAAGTGATCGATATGTCCTCTTGGATTTGTGAACTATCTTGTTTGTTCATCTTTCATGGTTGAGATTAACATGCTTTAAAAAAAATTCTGTATGTTAGTCCTAATTCTGAGAAAAAAGTCGATTTGTGAACTTGTCCTAAATCTGAGAACTAGTCCTAAATCTGAGAAATATTTGTAATCTGAGAACTAGTCCTAATTTCGAATTAGTGTGAATTAGTGTAGATTATAATAGTGGAAATGATGAGGATTATAAATCCGTTTGGAATAATTGGGAAAGACAAAGAGTCCTAAAACATTATTGGATATATCTGGATTTTATCCATTTGTTTGGAATGCCTTGTTTAAGTTTGGCATGTAAACAACAATTTATGTTTGTTTGGGACGTCTTGTGAAACAATCTATGACGACTGTGAAAATAAGGCAGCTACATTTGAGTATTTCACCATGTTGGTTCCAAACAAGTTGCTGAAAAAGAACGTCCCAAACAAACAAGACCGAAACAAACATAAATAGTGTATGTTGCATCAACTTTGTGCCTTCTATTGCAGCAACTTTGTGCCTTCTACTGCATGAACTTTGTATAAACTCTTTTAGCAAGTTTGTGCCTTGTATATTATATTTTGATATGATGATTTTAGCATGGTTTTTAAATAATAGCATTTAAGCTTGTGCATAGAAGTGAAATATATCTTATTTTCTGAACACGTTTGGTGATAAACAAATTACAAAATTGGTTTACCATTATTTATTTGTTATACTGTTTATGCTTCCTGATGGAGTGAATGGTATGTGTCTAGGTTGGTAAAGTTGGTGGTGATAAGTGGAAATCATTGACTCCAGAGGTAACCATATTTGGATACTTGATATGTAAAGCCCTTTTAAATTTGCCACGGCCCATGATATGGTTGTTCACTTGTTTGTACTTATTTGTGATTGTGATTGTGATCTTAGTTTGAAATAGATCTTTTGACCAAAACATCCTTTTGATCACAGCAAGCAGGAGACCACAACTTCCTTTTGGCCACACATATTAAGATTACGGCATAATGAGAAATAGTAGAAGAAACGTTTATATAGCAATTATGATTGTAGAAATTATTAATTTGTACTTAGTCCAACTCTCTGTTGCTGTAGATTTATTAAATGATATTTTGAAAATAAATCGAAAGCGAAAACGAAAACGAAAGGATCCCTAGCCAAGTTCATCATTTAAATAGGTTAGTAAAAGCGACTGCTGCTAATTGTCTAATAAATTTAAGAATGGATCGAAATACATTTGGTAGACTCTGTTTATTATTAAAACAATTAGGAGGGTTAAGTGATGGTAGGTACGTTAGTGTAGAAGAACAAGTTGCCATGTTCATTGGAATTTTGGCAAATCATAAAAAAATGGTACCGTAGCTTTTGATTTCTCTCGTTCAGGCCAAACAACCTTCCGGTACACACATTTGGTATTAAATTTTGTGTTAAAGTTGCATCAAATATTAATTGCCAAACCTACTCCTGTGCCTGACGATAGCAGTGATTCACGTTGGAAATGGTTTAAGGTACAAATAACTATGATTGTTTTCTATTATATATTTCAATAGTAAAACTTACAAAAGCTAGTAAATGACATTTATTGTTCATTTTTTCCATTGAATTAGGGTTGCTTAGGTGCTCTAGATGGCACGTATATTAATGTCACCGTCACACCTTCTGATAAGCCTAGATATAGGACCCGTAAGGGTGAAATCTCTACAAATACTCTAGCAGTGTGCGATAGAGACATGAATTTTATCTATGTGTTGACGGGTTGGGAAGGATCCGCCGCGGATGGGAGGGTATTAAGAGATGCGGTTAACAGGGACAAAGGGCTGAAGGTTCCAAGGGGTACATTTGCTTTAATATTTACATTCCATTTATGAAAACATTTATGCTTTTGCTTATGTAACCCAATTTATGTATTAGGATTCTACTACCTATGTGATAATGGGTATTCTAACTCGGAGGGTTTTCTAACTCCTTATAAAGGAGTCAGATATCACTTAAAGGAGTGGGGGCCGGATAATGCAAGACCCAAAAATCCTCAAGAATTATTCAACTTAAGACATAGTAGAGCAAGAAATGTTGTTGAACGTAGCTTTGGTATCATCAAGAAGCGATGGGGGATCTTAAGATCCGCATCGTTCTACCCGGTTAAGGTTCAAATGAAGTTAATTATGGCGTGCTTTCTACTTCATAACTACATACGAAGTCAAATGATTTTTGATCCAATCGAGCTAGAGGTGGAAGAGAATCATGTGGAGGACATCAACCAAGGGCCAGTAGATGATATAATCGATATGGTGGAACCATCAGCTGTGTGGACAAATGTACGAGACATTTTGGCACATGAGATGTGGGAGACATATAATTCGTGATTTGTATTTTAAACATCATTTCTTATTAATGTATTAACATTTTGGTTATTGTTTCATTGTCTGAACACTTGTTGTGTTTAAACATGTGGTATTAAGACATGTATGCAAGGACTTCTATGGGTATAATTATCTAAATTGACTTCCTTTTGTTTGGGCAATTTATTTCATTCGTTAATTAATCTCCAAAGTTATTATTGTAAACCCACATTGCTATGTGATACTTCACATGCTTAATAGTGAGAAAGGACTTGTCAACTCCAACATCTTACACAATATCTTTTAATATTTGCCATTGTTTGTATCATATCATCAACATTGTTCAACTTTCAATCAATGAAAGATTGTTTAAAGATATTGTGTCCATTATTTATCTGTTGTCTCCATCATATAGATATCTTACCTCTAAACGAAAAATAGTTTCAATTTGCAACACCAACTCAATTAATTCCTTTATAAAACTCACCTTTTATAACATAAATATCCAAGTTTCCCAATAAACTTTCCCCACTCATTATGGAATGTTGATTATGGAATGTAATTCTGTGATGAATGAACAATTGGTTTGGCTTGTCTAGAGGAATTGTGTGACAAATAATGTTGCACACGCATGTACTATCTTTGTTTTGGTTAATGAAGTAATACTATATTTAGCAATTTTTGTAATTAACCGAAGATTGCATCAGCGCTCTCTACTCTCTGACTACTAGGAGAGCGTTGATGATGTTATCTCTGTCTCAATTAACGAGAATTGCATCAGCGGTCTCTGAGTTTTTAGAGAGCGTTGTCTTTGTGTTGCAATTCATGGTAATACACCTTTTATGCATAATACGTAAATTATCTCAGCGCTCTGCAATTGTTAGAGACCGCTGACTATTACGTATTATTTTTATCAATTCCAAATTTACTCTTCATGCGTGACATTAATTGGTTTGGCTTGTCTCAATCAAATAATGATTTGGTGCATAGTAATTTGGCTTGTGACTCTTTGCATAGGAAATTTATATCTTTGTAAAAAAAGCGGAACAAATGTGGTCAATGTAGTACATTAATGACATTTGAGTTGTCTCAATCAAATTATGACAAGAACCAATGATAATCCTGTAGTGAAATGTCGCAAATATAAAATTTTACTCTCAATCAAATATTCATTCTTGTGTCTATAAAAGAAGGGTTACATGATTCATTTTACATAAGCTCTCCAATTTTTGTCCAAACTTTTACATCTAAATTTTCTTCTTCAAGCAATGTCTATTCCTAATGTACCTACTCAATCATACTATTTCTATAGGGGAAAGTGGATGAAGTGCAATGATAATTTTTTTGTTAACATGCTTGTGATGTACAAAAAAGATATTCGTTGGAATGGTCCTATAATTCCCGACTACGTTCTGCGAAAAACCATGGAAGATGTGAAGAAATTTTGTTGCGTCTCTCACATGGGAAGAAGCATGTGAGAAACGAGACATGCTACTGAAACGATATCAGACGTTCAAAATGATCCTCAATGATCCCGGTACAAATTGACATCGTATAAAAAACGTTGTACAAGCTAGAAAATCGGTTTGGCTACGACTTTTCCAGGTCTTTTCATAACTTTTTCTTTTTAAATCTTTTTACCATAACTTGGTTTTTCCCCCCATTAAATATTGTTTAACTTTGAATTAGGATAATGACTTAGCTAAAGCTTACTACTACCAAGGTGAATCAAAGTGGACTCACCTTGACATACTATTTTGGGTTTCAGATGAAAATGAATATGACACGTCCATACCTTCATTGTCGGATACCCAATATGGTGGAGAAGAGGATCAAGAAGTTATGTCATGACCCATTGATGTTAAAGCAAAACGTAGATTATTTGAAGAGGATAACATTCAGCCGGACCAACTTTCGAGCACGCACAAGATGGCGAACCATATATTGGGTTCGACTAGTGAAGGAATGGAAAAGAAAAAAACAATCTTCACTTCAAAACAACATGACCACAGCTCATGTGCATCTTCTAACCCGTGGTGGAAAAAGTAAGTTGAGAACGGAAAAAACGTTGTACGTGTGTGGTGTGATTCCTAATAATGTTATTAACAATTTGCATGTAATTCCCTATTATGAATGTAATTTTCAGTAATGTAACCTCTGCACTTTCATGTTTGAATGGTCCTAGGAATGTAATTTCAAATGGTTAATTTAATTTCCTTTGGTTGATGTAATGCGTCTACTGTAATGTAAGCCTATTAATTTAAATGTTTTAGCAAAACATACATATAAAGATATTTGGGAACTGCATCCCACTTCATAAAATTAGACAAAGCACATATCCAAAATAACAAATACTATAAACAAACTCAGTGCCACAATAACATAGTCCTCAATTTCACCAGATAACATAGTCTTCAATACAATAACATGAGTTCAACGATTCAATCATAAATAAACATAGAACTAAAATTAGAATCCATGATAAGCCTCAACAAAACACATCCTAGGAAATAAAAAGTAAAGATTCATAGACGGTGAGTTACATCTGGTTTGGTGGATCTTCACCAAAGTTGCTCTTCCATTGATTCCACTGTTTCTGCATCAAATTCATAATTATGCTTTGATCCTCTATCAACATCTGTTGAGCTTTCCATTGAGCATTTTGTGCTTGCCAAATCTCAGTTTGAGTAGCAATGTGCTTATTCTGAGCATCCGGTCGAGCATTATATTCAACCAGTAGAGAGTTATTTTCCTCGAGCTTGGTTGTTTGTGCATCTAAAGGACCATTTATATCACTTCTGAATTGATCAAATCTTGTACTCCAATCGTCTCTAAAAGTACGAAACTCGGCAAATAAATCACCCACTCCATGAGAAATTGAAGAACCAATAACACCAGGGGTGTCAAATTACATTGGAGGATCATCCCGAACATCATCTTCCGAACCATCACTATCAGACACATCATTATCACCGCCATCAATTTCACCTCCTACATTATTTGGAGCACCACGTGATGTCCCTGCTACACCAACACCTTGAGCTGCTAGTGCATTCACATATTTTCTCACACAATGTCGGTTTTCTTGTGAAACCAACTTAGTACGACAAGTAGCAAAAGGTGCCCCACGAAGCTCCCCCATATCAATCTTCTTACATGAAACGAGTTCATGATGTCGTGGTGCAATACCCTCTGTTGATATGAGCCGTACGTGGATCGCAATAGCGGTTGCTAAGTGAATGAGTGCAGCTTTACACCGGGATCGACGTTGGATAGATTGAATGGTTTCATAGATAAATGAGTTTGGACAAATTTTTATATTTTTCACAGCACAATAAAGAAGATAACATTCAACGGTATTGACCTTATTGGCTTGGTCATTACTGGAAATGCAATATGCAAGGAATTTGTGCAAGATTCCAACAGCAGGTTCCCGTAAAAAACCGTTAGGTATACCCCCCGATTCCCAATTATCAAATCTCGTCAATTCAAACCAAGCTCTATTAGGATTAAAATCAGGAGGGGCTCTATGATATCCCTTAGACGGAAATCCAAAGATTGTTTTCATCATTGAGGAAGTAACCCGAATATCTTGTCCTAGTAAACGACAATTGAACGACTGGAAGTCCGATGCTACATCAAATGTAGTTAAGAATTCTATTCCTAAAGGAATAATACCATCTACTTCCATCAATGAGTATTTATACATGCCAAGATTTTTTAATAAAGTACTTACTCTATCTCTCACACCTAATGTTTCCAAAAGTTCTCAATCCAAACATCTAGGCGGAGTTAATTTTTTCCTTGTCAAACGGGTAAATAAACTACCTTGTTCCGAGGTGTAGTTATCACGACTTGGATCCACAAAACTACTTCTTTGCACTTGCTCCACTCCTTCTTCAATGTCGGCGTGCTTGGTGCATTTCCTACTCATTGGTATTTTAGCAAACACCTTCCGTGCAGTTTGTACACATATGAGAGAAGGGAAATATTTGGAGGGAGCTACCAAATCTTAGCAAGATTTTCAAAGAGGAGCGAAAACACAATAATTCCCATGTGATTCAATGCAAGAAAATTGTTTAGCAAGACATGATTTGTAGGAGTACCCAATTAGAAAGGGGCTAGGGTTTTGTTTGAGTGGTGTTGATAGTTGGAAAATGAGTTATTTGAAAATTTGTGCTTTCAATTAATCGGTTTCAGCGCTAATTCTCGATATCTCAGCGCTCTCTGAGACTCAGCGACCGCTGATAATTAATACGTAAATTAAGTGTTGCATTATAAAAGAAGTCAGCGCTCACTTATGTCCATCATCCGCTGACAAAATCTTCGTCAAACTATCTCAGGATATATATTACCCAAGTCAGCGCTCTTTGGCTTCACAATACAGGTCAGCGAGCGCTGATGTAACCTCACGTAAATAAAGAATACTTTGCTATACATATTAATCTTAAACACATTCAGCGATCACTGACATTACTCATTGATCTCAGCTCGCTATGATTGAACCAAAAGGGCATGCAATGTATTAAAAGCTCATATTCAAAAATACAACACACATGAAAACTATCTTTGTTGTGTTTGCTCATAAGACCCCCGTTTACGTAGCAGCAAACCAGATTCAAGGCATACTAACAATCAAAATAACATGGCAACATCCAAAGTACGTTCGATACATAAAAATACTAATACATATTATGACTTGTCCAAAATAGAAAAAGATAGCCAAACTACATAATATCCATAATTGTCCATAGTCCAAATCTTCGAGACTGTTACGGAGAAACATCCATCAACAATGTAGATCCGTAAAAGGCCACAAAAAAGTTTTCATAATGATTACACAACCATAAAAAACCTTATTTCTTATATGTCTTAAGCAACCAAGCGATGTATTGGGATCTTGCATTGGCCGGAATGCCTTTGAAGATCTTCAACTTGTCGGCTTGAGATCCAAGTATGCCACACACTTCAAAACGATCCTCCATACTCAAATCCGGAATGCTAGCAAGCTCTTCGTAGCAACCCTTCAATGCTTTATCCAAGCGATCTTCGTATGCAAGACTATCCACCAATGAAGCCAATCTCTCATCGGCTTTTCTTCCAATTTCAAGCAAGACATCGCATACTCCAGATATTTTCTCCTTAGCTTTGGACCTCTTACGCTTCCCATCACATTTTTCAGTTGACTTAGAGGCAGTGGTAGACATACTCTCAGCTAAATTGTCTATGTCGTCCAAATCTGCCTGATTAACATGGTAATCGTTTTCGTTGAAAGCATCCCCAATGCAATCATCCATGATCGGTCCATCATTCCAAGCCTCACCACTGTCCCCAACCATTTCTCCATTAGCCCGATCCTTCCCAAAAATATCCTTCCAATCATCGTAATACGGCCAACGTTTATACCTCATTGTACGAGCATTAGGATCAGTCTAAGAACAATGTAGTCAAAAAAATTCATGTTAAAAAACAATCACATATTATTGCAATGTCAATTAAGCCAAGAGCATTATACCTTTGTTATATGATCCCAATTTTCGTCCTCACAGTCGATCTTGAAATTGCCATTTAGATTGAAACCTACACCACTACGACCGAGGATGCTTGAAAGAGAGTAGTAATTTTTTTTCCATGTGGAAAGCTTACTGTTTATATGTGGAGAAGATCGCAAATCGGTATTATGAAAACGTATCTTCATTGCTTCCTCCAATTTTCCCAAGTAACCGGCTCTAAAACCGTTATCACTTCTCCAACTTTCAGTGATCAAGGTTTTTAGTGAACTTATGAGGCATAACTCCTCAGATTCAGTCCAACTACGCCGTCCCTTGTCATTTTTATTACACCTTTTAGGTTGAGAACTAGAACCTATACAAGGGAACACATTCCACAAATAAACATACATATAGGCATGAAACAAATACTATACATTCGCAAGCAATTCAAGAATGTTATAACAACCAATAATTTCAAGAATCTTAAACAAACCTTCTTGCATAGAACTCATGATTTGAAACCTAAAATCCAATAATCCTTACCACTTAGAAATTGTACTTGAAATACAAATAAAATAAATCAGCATTTAAAGATAGCATTTTAGCTTATAATATAAACTTGAAAAGAGAGATTTGATGATTCTTTAATTTGGTTTTTATTACTGATGCAACCTTCCATTTTTTACAGCACTTAAGAGAACAAAAATTTCAGCATTATTACGCAAAACATCTGAGTATTAAATTATAATATTTAATACAATACCCACATCAAATCACCACAACCATTACATCCCCTTTATTTTTATCTGAATTTTGTACACAATTTCCAGATACACTATTTTTAATGTTGGAATATCCCAAACAAACACAGCAGAAAAACATTGATTTCATAAAAGAGATGAAAAGTGAAAAGGGTTTGTGCAATAACTACTTACTACATTCTGCCTGATGCTTCGTTTAATTTATGCTCGAACAAAATCCAAAGGAATTTCTGCAGCGCCGTTCTTCAAAACCTGTCTAAACGAAGAGGTCTGAGTGTGAGGTGTTTAGGTATCTTCGTGTGTGTGGAGCTGAGGTTGTGTTTCATCAATATAAAATAGATGTTAAATAAGGGTGAGGGTATTTTCGGAATTTCATGTTATGTTTAAGGTCAATTGGGTCATTGTACACAACATTCACTACTACAATCACACCAACCAAGTGGAAAATTAAAATAATCTTGATCCTTAACTAGTCTACCAAATGAAGTACTTCATTACAATAAACCCACCATTTCCCAACACACCATACTGTATTAATCCTATCACTTCAAATCCTATCTATGATACCAAATGGACCCTTAGACATAAACCGAAACCTACGTTAACATGTCATCCTAAAAGAGGAGGCTAAAGAAGTAATTTTGGATGAGGGATCCATGTAGTTTTCAAGTGTCATCGCTCAAACCGGAGGAAGTCGCTACATAACCAACTGTAGAGAATAAGGTTGGTTCGCCCAGCGTGATCCTCAAAACAGTCGCATCACATTTAGATTTAGTTACCACTCACTCTCGAAATGACTAAAATAGCCCCTTGCAGAAGTATAACCATTCTCACGTCTTTCCCGCCCTCACCAGGGCAATACCGTAAATACAAATCTTCAGAATTGAAGCGCCACTTCCTTCTTTGAGAATCAAATTTCCCAGAAACAAACTTCACACACAAAACACGCAGTTCCTTCTTCTTCTCCTTCTCATCGCTTTCATCAATGGCGTCGATTGTTCTTAGGAAGCCTAACAACAAGAGAAAAAACAGGATCAATCCTGAGAAACTCTTCTTATACGACAATTTCTCGCTCCCAGATTTCGTGAACAAGGCGCTGCCGGGAGCCTTCAGAGACAACATTCGAGTTTTTCTCCACGATTTCGCAGAAATTAAAGAGTACTCCGTTAACGGAATGCAGGTGTGGTGCACTTCGTTGTTCTCCGAGAACGATGACGTTTGCCCGCTCTACACTGTGATAGAAACCGTTCATGACTCTCCTGATCCTTTCTGCAGTTACTGTGAATTATCAGGTTCTTCAATCTAGTTTGAGTGTTTCCCGTTCCTGCTTCATTTTGTTTTAGAATTATCAGGCAAAAGTGCTTTTAATTCACTTTTTTTCTTATAATTGCATCATTTTATCTTCAGTAAGTGTGATTGTCCGTTTTTCTGCCGCGGCAAGTTTTCTATGACTTTTTTTCTGTTCACTTGAGATTTTTAGTATGTTTAATTCTCAATTTCTACACTGAGATTTTTCTCTCCTTTGATTTGTCTCGGGATTCATTTGATTTGTTTATGCAGGTTGGGGTCACCATTTTGTATGCAAGCGAAAGTACCATTTCGTAATTCCGGCAAAAGAAAATTGGAATGAGCCGTTGGATGAAGATTTTGCTGAATTCGATAACCTTAAATTGTACGGATTGATTCACTGCAACGGGTTCGGGCATCTCATCTACATTAATGACTTGAAATACAACTTGGAAAATTTTGGAGCAGAGGATATTATGGAATTCTGGGACCGTCTCTGCACGGTTCTTAGAGTCAGGTTCATTTTTCTTTGATATTCTTTGTTTGCCTTATCCTTGTTATATCGATCTTTAGAATTCGGATTAAAATGTTTGCAGGAGCATTTCGGCTGATCACATCTCGAGAAAAGGTTTGATCGAGCTCAGTTTGATCCACGCCGTAGCATACGGGAAATCATGGTTAGCACAATGGGGCTACAGATTCAATGGTGAATTTACAGAGGAAAAATATAACGCAGCAATCCGATCTCTGAGCAGATTAAGCCTAGATTTAATTATTAGTGATTCCAAGAGCAAGAGAAATGCAGTGAGGGTCAACTCGATTATAGACATGTACAGAAAATGCAGTGCTAATCCACTCTCCACGATCGGTGATCTGCTTAAGTTTATGGTGGTTTTCGATTCAACAATTCACATGGATATTTACGGTGCCTGCAAGTATGATTCTGGAGTAGAGGAAAGTCCAATAGGGTTGGAGAAATTGGTGGATTCGATGAGGAAGAACTGCAGGTGGCCTGCAAGAAGGGTTGAGCATGTGCTATTTGTGATCGTTGATCTGTTGAAGGAGTACAGGGATGAAAATATTGGGAGTGGTAGTGGTATGTCGAGGCAAGAACTAAGAGACGGGGCGAGGAGATCCATCGGAGACACTGGTTTGATCGATTTTGTGCTGAAATCAATCAAATGTTTCACTGTGGAGAACCAAGTGATTCGTCGTGCTACGAATCCCTTATCAAGATTGGTGGAGTTCAGCATTAAAGAATGCTCACCACAAGTGCTGAGCTATAATTTATCTCAAGATGTATGGATTCTGTATGAGAACTTGCTTGCAATGTGTCCTCAGAGTAAGGTTATTCTGGAGAGTGATCGTTTTGTTAAGGACTGGCCTATAGGAGGTAAGAATCTGAACCAGTCCATGGTGCTGACGTGCAAAGTGTTGCCGAGTTTTGATGAGCTTGAGAGACAGTTTCCGCGGAGGCTGTCACCCGGTGAGGTGGTGATGGTGGAGCCATGGATGAGTGTTGCTGATCTCATGATGGCGGCACAGTGTGCCTTGAGGGATACTTACTGTGTTATGGATGAGTTTGAGGTTAGCCAAATTGGAGGGTTGAGGAAGGTAGAGGAGGAGAAGACGGTTAGCAGCACGTTCGAGGCGGGGGCGCAGGTTTGGGTGAGGGGCCATGGTTTGGATTTGTGCACGAGGTTGAGGTACGAGGACGGTTGCCGGTAAAGACAATGGTGAAATGAGGAGGAGCAGGTGCTACCACGGTTTATGCAGGTGATGAAATTATTATATGAGAGAGAAATGTAGATATGTAGGAAAAATTTTGTAGGTGACATACGCAGTTAAAATGGTCTTAATGATGTGTTATGATTCAAAGATTGGAGATATTTTATGTTGTTCATCATCGTATCCATATCATATCATGTTTCATTTTATCAAATGTTATTTAGATATTAAATAATTTAGACATGAAACTGTGAAACAAACTATAGAGGTTTAGCATGATCTTACAAAGTTACAGTTGCGTGCTTTTGGAAATTTTATTTCATCTATGAGTTACATAAATTGATTGGGTCAAACGCTGGCAATGCATTGGACAAGTAGCATACATTTTGCATCATTCATTCACTAATTTATTATTTAAAAGGTCTTATTAATAAAATTTCCATCTGCAATCTAGGCATTCAATTTATTGTGTCTTAAAAAATAATTTGAATTTAAATATATTATATATTAAGTATAGTTTAGATTAATATAATTTATTATAGGCTTGTCAATGGGTGGGTAAAATCCGGACCGGAACCGTTAAATTAAATACGGTTCTAGAATCGGAACCGGACCGTTGAATATCGGATTCGGATCCGGACCCGGACCGTTAATTAAAATATTAATGGTTCCGGTCCGGGAGAATACCCATGGGTATTATTGGGTATGGGTTACCCATGGGTCTCCCTATGTTTTATTTATATAATTATTTTAGTCACCAATTCGTTAAAACGAATCCGGATTATAAATAAATTAATTAAATATAAAATATTTAATGATGAAACTTCACTCTTATTTTATTTAATCATTATTAAAAAATCACTTAAATACCATAATTATTTTACGACTTATATGTGTTTATTGTTTCGATACATTTATTATTGAATTAGGACGTATAAAGTGTCCGTCTACAATTAAGGATGTAACACAAGATATTATAAAATATTATTTTTTTTAAGATAAAAAAAATTGAAGAAAAAACATGAAAAAAAAATTGGAAAAAAAATGATCGGGCCGGACCGGACTAGAACCGGAACCGTACCTTACGGGTCGGGTCGGGTCTGGACCGATCATGAGCGGGTTTGTACGGGTCTAGAACCGGAACCGAAATCATAATTTTAAAATGAGCGGGTTTTGACCGGTTCCGGTTCCGGTCCGAGTAAAACCCACCCATTAACAAGCCTAATTTATTATATTTAATTCATGAGCATATGCAACTTCTAAAGAATAATTGATAGAAATATAATCAATTGATATGTCGCTTCAACAACTACTAGAATTGTTTGTGGGTTGCTCTTATCATTGAGAAAAAGGATAAACAAAAACTAAAACAAAAAGGAAAAGGAAAACTTTGTCCCACTTGAGACTTTGAGAGGCGGAGGGAGGCCTAGTATTTAGAATCATTATTTCTTGCTTATGGAATTTTGAATTCATGACTAGTTAAGTTTATTATTAATTGTATCTATTTACAAGCTCAATTTTGCTAATTTTATTATATGAAGAAAAAACAAATTGAAAAAACAATAAAGCGTTTAAGAGAAAGGCGGGCGGGCGAGGGAAATGGCCGAGATTGGCGTGGGCCGTATGCCACGTGGCAACTGATTATGCGTTTTAAGGCCATGATCAGAGGGACCCACGAAAGAATCCAACGGACACCGTGGACCCTTGTTCCCGCCACTAGTGTGTGTCAGTGTGTGTGAACATACCCTTCCCTCAATTTAGCTTTTGTATTAGCATTTGCATTATATTTTCAGAGATTTTTAATACTTAATTAAACTCATTTTGCCTTTCCTTTCCTTTTCTTTTCTAATTCCAATTTGATTTATTTACTCTCTCGCCTTTAAATACCTCACTGCAATCTCTCATCCCTCCCTTTGAATTACTCTGCAAATATTTCTCACCAGTCTACTGATTCTTCATTCTTTCTGCAAAACAAGTAATTCAGAAGCTCTTTTCTCAAGTCCCGGCCAGATAATGGTAATATCTTCTTCGTTTTTAGTAATTCTGTGTGATTAATTAACTCTATCACTTGCATTTGATGGAAATCGATCGAGTGATTAATTGGTGAATTCATTGGACGTGTTTTCGATGATTAATTAGGTCGGATGCAAAATCAAGTCGAGGAAGAGAAAAACAGCGGCGGCGAAGGAGGAGTGGATCGGCGGTCTGCTGAGGAGTGAATTCTTCGGCACGTGCGAGGATCACGGCGAGTTCCGAAGGAATGAGAAGAATCTGTTTTGTTTAGATTGCAATATCTGCTTGTGTAAGCATTGCATCGCTTCCTCGTCGCTGCCGCAGCACCACCGCTGCTTCCACCGCCTCCTGCAAATCTGTAAATACGTATATCGCGACGTCGTTCGCCTCCACGATATTCAGCCGTATCTCGACTGTTCTCTCATACAAGTTAGTACTTTTCTATTTTTTAAATTTTTTATTTGGTAATTAATCATGCGGTGATGCAAATTATAGCTTAGATTCATTCAGTGTGAATTGCTCGGTTCGAATATGCATTGGATTCTAGTTAAATGAAGTTGCCTTTTTCATTTCTTGTGGTTATCCAATTTGGTAATTCATCATTATCATGATCTCAATAGGAGTGTATAATAATTAGCAATTTCGAACTTTTGAATTTTTATTCATTTGAATTTGACTTATGTGGAGGTGCAAATAATTCATTCAGATCTTTCGCCTGTTTTAAAGGGAATCTTTTTTCTCTCTTTAAGAGGTATATAAATTAATTTTGCACTTACGTTAATCTCTTTCCAGATTGAAGACTGAAGCACTAACTTATTACTTAAATAAATAGTTAAGTTTCCTTTGGATAAAATTGATTAATTGAATGAATTTTTTAAAACCAAAAATGATATATTTTAATGTGCATTTAAACAATTATATTTTGATAAGAGGAACGGATAGTGTAGGATGAAGAATATTGAATCTCAATATAGTTGATTGTTATAGAAAACACATTAGAAAAAACACAAAACAAAGAGGGTATTAAATAGTGTGATTAAAATAGGGGTATGTGTGTTGTATAATTGCAGGCGTACAAAATAAATGGGGAAAAAGCAGTGCATTTGAATCCAAGGCCTCGGTTAAAAGATTCAAAAAGTACAAAGACAAAAGGTGGTGGCACCTGCTGTGAAGCTTGTGGGAGGCACATTCAAGACTTGCCTAATCGCTTCTGCTCCATTGCCTGCAAAGTCTCTCTCACTCTCTCATTTGAATATATATATTTATTCGAATGTTAAATATTGATGGATCATGCTGCATGTAATGTAGGTCTCAGTCGATGCAGAAATCACAATAAAACGAAGTGGTGAAATCACAATAAAACGAAGTGGTGGGAGCCCGTGGAGCGATGGGCAAATACCTAGTTTGGAAACGGAAGAGAACTCATACGAGAACGGGTGTGGCTCATTAACAGAGTCGTCGTCGGAGGTAATTCAGGAGTGGTGGAGGTCAGGATTGGAGACGAAGAGGATGATGCACAAGAGAAAGAGTACTTTTCCAAGAAGGGCTCCTTTCTCTTGATGATATACATCATAAAACCCTTAACACGAACTTTTTCATTTTATAATTATTTTATTTACATTAATATATTTATATATGGCATTGAATTAAAAGTATAAAATGAATGAAAACAAGGGGTCATAGCTAGTTACTGTTAATTGGTGTGCTAATGAGTCCCACCCATGCTAGTCTTTTGCTTTCTCATGTTCAGCATAAGCATATATTAACCTACTCATTCATGAAGTTTCTGCTTTTTCTCTTCTTTCCATCTTTTACTTTTTTGTTTCTAATTAATTTTATTAATATATGGAAACAGTTTATAATTTAGGGTTTAGAGGAAGTTGTGTGATGAGTGCTATTCTTGTCATATATATATTAATTTTGTCGAGGAATGATTCTGGAAAATACCTAGATATATATTAATAAAAGTATCGAATTTAAATATTAATTTATTATTCAAAGGCTCCTGCACTTATTATATAATTGGGTGGTGCTTATATTTATAAACAAACTAATATATAAACCTATAGATTAATTGATTTCATATATTGGAGTAATCCTTCCTTCCGTCCCCAATTAAGTGTCCCACATTTTCATATCTCACATATCAATATAATAATTCAATTTCCACTTTTACTCCTAATCATTGTATGAGAAACATAAAAAGTAAAAATAATTCAATGATAAGAGGGGTAAAATTGGAACTTTAGTATTATTTTTATCTTGATTTTTGAAATATAACACTCTTTAAAAGACAAATTTTTTTTTTGCTAAGGGGACACTTATTGGAGGACGGAGGGAGTAACTTGTTACAAAGGTCAATAAAGTACAAAAGAGCATGAAAAGAGAGAAGTTAAAAAACGTAAATATACGTGTTTTTAGTTGAGCTATTGAACACTATGAGGTGGTTTGATTTGTATGATATGATTGATAGGATATATATGATTATCATCTTTAAATTAAGCTAATAATAGTGTGATTATATAATCAATCATTTGAACGATTAAGAGACATAAAAATAAATTAGGAGATGAAAAATTATGGATAAAAATATATAGATTTAAATGTGATAATCCTATCAAAATCAATTAAACCAAACCGGCCATGTGTTTTATTGTATAATAATGTGTAACGAAATGCATTCAGTAAAACTCAGAAGTGGTGTAGCAAACGTCTGTGACTCCTTTATTTTCCAATTATTTATAATTAAGCATGATAATTATGCTATATGTGGGGGTAAGTGTAACATTAGTTTTATAATTAATAGATATCGTGTCTTTTTATATTTTCCAGTGCTTGTACCAAAATATGATAATTCAAATATATTATGAATTTAATCTAACTTTGTAATGCTCAAACGTATACAGACACAAATAATTATACAAATATATTATAGGGGTAATAGGTAAAATTACCCACTTTTATAAAATAAAAATAAAAAATACCCACTTAAAAATAAAAGATAAAAAATACCCACTTTTTACAATAACATGATGAATTTCATCATGTGATCATGTTATTCAAGTTATTTTAAATTTGAATAACATGAACACATGATCAATTTCATCATACTATTGTAAAAAGTGGATATTTTTTATCTTTTATTTTTAAGTGGATATTTTTTATTTTTTACTTATCAAAATGGGTATTTTAGCATTTACCTAATCTTTTATTTTCTTAAAAGAATCTCCAATTAACTCAAATGAATTCAATCAATTGCATTATAGAAGGGATTTCATGAGTCATGACACATCGGCAATTTTCTTGACTTATAGGTAAATCAGGAATTAGAGTTGATTTTGGTAACCTGGTTTATTGGTATATCATATATACATTCTAAATAAGATAAAATAGATTTTAACAAAATAAATTACAAAATTTATATCATTTTTAGAATTTCGGTCAATTTTAAAATTTTGTCAATTAAATTGTACCCCTTCTGTCCACCAAGTATTTGCACACTTGAGTTCAACACGGGTTTTAATGAATGATATGAATGTGTTGTGAGCGGAGTAAGAGTCCACAATATTTATTAATTAAATATGAATATATGAGTAAAATAAAAGTTATGAGTGGAATGAGGGTTCCACATTATTTATAGTTAAATACTCTCTCCGTCCCAATAAGCATGACACAAAACTTTTGGACACGATTATTAAGGAGAGTGTATAAAGTAGTGTAAGAGTGATAGAGGTGGTAGGGTCTACACCTTTTTAAAGGAATAACTTTTACTATTTTAGGAATGTGTCAAACTTAGTAGGACGTCCAAATAAGTAAATTGTGTCAAGCTTAGTGGGACGGTGGGAGTATGTAATATGAGTGATGAAAAAGGTAATGGTGGGTCCAACAATATAGGTATAATTATTAAAAATAGAAGTGTGCAAGTTTTTCGAGGACGCAATAAAGTGACCAAATGTGTAAGTTTTTCGTGGACGGATGGAGTAAGAATTTTTAATTTAATTTATTAAAATCTCACTATATATATATATATATTATACTCACTCCGTCCATTTTAATTAGACTCATTTATTTTTCGTATGTATAACAACATATAGTTATAATAATTTTTAAAAGGAAGTTTTGTATTTTAAAACATATAAAAAATGAAATGTATCTAATTAAATAGGTCAATCTAATAAAAAAAATAAATTTAATTAAATGGGGGGAGAGTATAATAAATTCAATGTTTGAAATCATATTTTCACCCACATAAATTAGTAAGACTTTAAATGTTAAAAGTGGCGTGTAAGTTTCTCATTTATTCTAGTAAAAAATTATGAAATAAAAGTTGTTAAATTAGAAGAAAGAATTTAAGAAGTGAAGATCTTTGCCGGGTGATGACATATGATTTTGTTCATTTTCTTGTGAAGAATGGTTTGATTCGAGTTGGGGCCCACTTTCAGGATCGCCACATTCCAGAATTTAATGGCTAATAATAGTATAAGTGATTAATTGTTAATATTATATTTTTTTTCTTTTTTGGTTGAGAAAAGTATAATTGGTTAATTGTGTAGTCACAACTCACATGGGATTTATATTAAGGCTAATAATTATGGCAGACAAGGATAAGTGTGGGACACAATTTTTGAGTGCCAATAGTTTAATATTAATAATAAAAGAATGGCCCATCCCATTCCCATGCAGCAAAACCGCAATCAACTCATCTATATATATATATATATATATATATATATATATATATATTAAAAGAAAATCAATGGCAAAAAATTTCCCCATCTAAATATGTATTGTCATTTATTATATTTGTAATATAATTGCATAATTATATCTAACATTATCATACGATAAATATATAAAATTGTTTTAATCATCTCTTGCTTCTTCTCCACTCTAAATGAACACATACTAACTCACATTTATGCAGAGTGCGTAACTTCCAACATATATGCAAACATATGTCTAGATGCATAATTTTATATTAGTTTTAAGTTTCACAATTATTACCAAAAATCATGTATGGATAAATAATCTCCATATCAATATTATAGATAAATAAATAATTGATTATAAAAATATTTATACATTATACCAAAATTATTTTATTACAAATATTATTTAAACACCTATTATTTCATTATTGTTATCCACCTTTCAGCTCATTTTTATTTTTGATTTTGATTATCTTTACATTTTATTTATATTTTTCAAGTTTCTCATCCGAAAATACTACAATGCCTCCTATTTGGACTTTAATCCAAAATCTTGAACCTTACAATGCAAACATGCATAAATTTAAGACTTATACGTGATCGTACCGTACAAGACACCAATCCTTGATAAGTCACGATTGCGTGTTTCACGATCAAGAGGTAAATTTATAGAAGTATATTTCTAATAATAATATGTCATAAATTGGTAGGAAAATCTTTAAATGATTATATTTCCGATAATAATTATATTTATTGAGGAAACTCTGTCTTGGCCTAAACTTTAAATGAAAATCTTATATCCGAAGGTGTCAGTAAGATTCTTGAGATCAATACTTTATCTCTTGTATATTATACCCGACATTTGCCAATTTTTCGATCTGATCTCATATGTGGTACCACATTTCATAATTATACTCTTTTGAGTTGCATATTTTTGTGTATAAACATTTATGTGAGCATATTTTTGCAAGTAACTCAAAAATTAAATAACAAAACAAAACCAATTATACAAGAATAATTACATTTATTGTAAGTTGTAATATTTAATTTTTAAGGGTGTTCATTGGATATATGGTACGATTTTTTAGTAGTACAGTAAACGAATTTCATGGTCGGAGAGCATGATTTTCTTATAATTGCAATACAATAATTTGTTCATGAAGATCAATTATAAATATATCACGTAAATTATTATCACATCACATTATATATATATATATATATATCCCGCATCACATGGGAACAACACTATATATATAAAGGCTGAGGGCGAAATTGTTTTGAAATGGCGCCCAAAAAATTATGGCAGTAAACTAAAATGAAAAAGAAAAACAAAAGACATCCACAAAATAAGTCAGAGCGATTGGATAAAATAAGTCAACTCTTCCTGCCATAACCTATCATATCATATTTTATAAAAAAAAAAAAAAAGAAATCCATTGGTTTTCAATGCAAGGTTAATTATTCACCAAAAAAGATAATAGTATAAATTAAAATGGAGAACATACCTAAACATTGTGACTATATATCTAGATTTGTGAAACAACTATCATAAATCTGAAATACCTAATTCTTTTTTTACATTTCGTGAAGGTTGATTTCATTATGACCTGCATATCAAGAATATATGAGGAGGAAAAAGAAGTTGGATTTTTTTTGAGTGGAAAATATAAATTTAATTTAATCAATATCAACTATTAATTCTAAATATATAGATAGATAGTATAGATTCATTGTTATTTCTCGTGCATAATTTATTTCTCATATATGTATATTTCTAAGATCTAATGCATCATTAGCTCACTCTAAATATTTTGTGCATGTATAAAATACAATGCTTTGATTTTTTATTTTTAGCCCACCCCACAAATACAAATTCAGAATCCTCCCCTAGTTATAAAGATAGATAATTTGTTTGTTCTTCAAATTGTAACTAAATTTATCCGCGCGCGTTGCGTTGCGTTTTGCTACAGTAGTATCTTATTTTTAATGTTTGAAAATTAAAGAAATTATTTACATCATATCAAATAATATATATAATGAATAAATTAATTATAATTAATTTTCATATATTTAATATGTTAAAGATATAATAGTTTTTAAATTAAAATAATATATTTAACAATTTCCATATTTTTAATTTAATAAAATTTATAAATTCGTAATTTATCTATAATGCAAATTAATATATAGAATTAATTGTATTATATTCATCCTCTATGTGCATATGTGTGAGTGCATGGAGAAGTTGACAAATTTATGTGAGACAGTTTCAGTTATCTGTCGCAAGATCTGTCTCTCTTGAAGTCGAATATGACAGTTGTACCATAATCTTCTATTTATGGTAATTTTCTTGTTGAGCATTATGGTCGTTTGGAAAGACGTGTGCGCCATCTGCAGAAGATATTTCAAGATTTATTCCCTTCCAAGATTAAGAAAATATATCATAGATACCATGCAAGATCTTCTACGCAAGGAAAGAGACATCGGCGACGCTAGGGTTTGACGATACCCTATATAAGGATGGCTCTTTAGTCCACGACCATTCACCCACTCCGGAGATATATTGTGATATCATATTGAGTGAAGAGTTGGAGCTTTTTATTGTTTAGCTCTTTGTTATTGTAATCCTACATACATATGTGTGTAGTTGTGTTTTGCCTCAATTATTGAGTAAGTTTGAGAGTTGGGGCATGTGATCTTTGTAATTGAGTGTTCTATAAACTCAAATGGATAATCCTAGGAGCTTGCGGGTTCTAGGGTTGGCTAGTCTAGGGAGAGATTAACTACAATACACTTGGAAGAGCGTTGGAGAGTGAAGAGGGTTATTAAGGCGTGAGTAGTCCTTAGAGAGTAATATTCCTTCGTAACTCGAGGTTTTTGATAGTGGATTGATCCTATTATTGGGCGTGACCCCCCAGACGTAGGTGGTGAGCACCGAACTGGGTTATCAACTCATGTGTTCTTGGTGTGTGTGAGTTTCTGTGTGTAACCTATTACACAAACTGTTTCACGTTCAACATAGCGCGGGGTAGACAAAAACTTTCAATATGGTATTAATATTTAATATTAAGAATTAACATCTCAAATTAAAAATCAAAATTAACACATGTACTACAAAATAAAATAAATTATTCTCAAAAAAAGTAATATACAAAATTTTATTTTCCAACAAAAAATATAAAGATCACTTCATTTAAATTTCATTATTACGAGAGCATAATTAGGAAGACATAAGATTAGATGTAATAACGCCTAAATTATACTTTAAATTAATATAAAGATCACTTCATTTAAATTCCATTTGAAAAAATATTGAACATATAATATTACAAATAAATAAAAGATAAAACAATTTCAACCAATTAAATTTATTGTTAGAAATGAAATGAATAAGCAATATATCAACTTAACATGATAATGACATTATCAATTAAAATTTATTATTTTTTTAGATTTATGGGCAAAATTTGTCTTCAATGTGTTAATTATTTTTGATATTGTTAGTCATTAGAAAAATATAATCAATTATTAGTTTAAATTCAATATTTAAATTAGAGTGATAGTACCGTACAATCAAATAATTATTCTTTCATAAAATATTTCAAATGATTATTGAACAAAAATATATTCTATTAGAATTAGAAACATTATATAAGTATAGTATGTGGGTATACATAAAAAATCAATATTAGGTTAGTTTAAATGCAAAAATTGAAGTGACAATATAATAACATTTTAAATGGTAACTTCATTCCATTGAAATTAATAGAAACATTTTTTTCATCTAAAATAACAAAAATTTAAGAAGTGAAAAAATTGTAATAATAGTACTCTTTAAAATAGTAAAATCATTGAGAGATGTAATTAAAGAAAGAAAATGGTAATAATTGTACTCTTGAAAATAGTAAAAGTATTGAGATATGATGACTAAAAAAGAGAGTAAATTATGTAAAATACTCTATTATTACATAATATGTACACTAAAAATACCCTAATTGTAAAAAGTATGTGAAATATACCCAAAATTATAAAAATAACCTTAAATCTAACACTATAAGTCACGGTCAACTGGCATAAGTAGCTTTATGTCAGCCCCAACCTGCTTTATGTCAGCCCCATCCCAGGTGTGGGTCTCGCGTCAGCCCTGCAGCCCAGCTTTATGCCTCTCCTCCGCGTCAGCCACTGTAGTCCAGGTGAGAGGTGTCGGCCAATGCATGTATTCATAAGTCAAATATGCACTGATTTTTAGAAGGAAAGAGAGATAACATGCGTGTATAAAGAGAGAGTGATAGGGTTTTGGGAGTAAACTGATTATCCCCGGGTTTTGCAAAAATAGAGAGAGAGAGAGAAGTTTTCGCCGGGTGTGGGTGGTGATTATTGCCGGTTTTTGTTTTCAATTCTCCAGGTAATTGAAATTAATTTTATCAATTCCAACAGTTTGATTTTTTAAAATCCATGTTGACTAATTTTTTTCAATTCATTGTGTCTCCAGATTTTGTTCGCCGGGTTATTAAGTTTGAGAGAGAAGTTTTTCGAAATAATTGTTCAAATTCAACGAGGTTTGCAAAATTGTTAATTATAATTGTAAAAAATATTAATTTCATTTTTTTTTTGTTTTAAAACTTGAGTTTGATTTAATTATTTAGGCCGGAGAAGCGGGAGAACAACGACTTTTTTTGTTTACTTCACGTGAAAAATAATGGCACAAAAGATATTTTTTTAAAACTCTTAATTATGATTTATATTTGATAAATAGAGATATTTATTTTGATTTATAAGTGATTATGATGAAATCACAATTAACGATTTTGTATAAATTGTATGATTATATGTCACATATGATTTTAAAGCATATTTGATTATGTATGTTATTTGTTTATTTCATTATAATTTATTTATTTAATTTAATTTGTGTACGAAAAATACATGTTTAGTGTAGATTATCATGTTATTTGTTTATATGTGATTATCATGTTAATATATGTTTAGTCTTGATATAATATAGTTATTTTGTAAAAATAAAACAAAATAAAATATATAGAAGAAAATTAAAACCCGGGTGGTTTGTGTGGGGGAACAAAATCGTCCGGATTTTTCTTAACCACGTCCGGGTTTTATTAGATGGCGTCTGGAATTTTGAAATTTTTTCTAGTAATTTAATTATTTCCATTTATTATATAACATATGAAAAATAATTATAATTTCCGACATCTTCCTTATTACTATATGACAATATGCTAGAATATTGTCAT
Organism: Leonotis leonurus; assembly: GCA_026898415.1. Lineage (NCBI taxonomy): Eukaryota > Viridiplantae > Streptophyta > Magnoliopsida > Lamiales > Lamiaceae > Leonotis > Leonotis leonurus. The sequence continues at coordinate 3,308,793 of JAPKLX010000014.1, read as the reverse complement.
GCATGTTGTTAAATAAATATAGGAGGTATATTTTAAAAAAAAATAAATAAAGTATCTAAGCATAAATTAAAAATCGGGACGGTTCGTGTGGGGGACCCAACCGTCCGGGTTTACAATAGTGATTATAACTTATATGAAATTATAAGCTTTATCACCAAATTAAAAATTTGATATAAGACTTAATTAACAAATTAGATGTGTGCAAAAAATAAAAGAATAAAATTGGGCATAGTTATAATAACTTATATGGTGAAAAACATAATAAAACATATAAATTATAAAACTTATATGATAATTATGTAAAAATTGTAAAAATATGTTGAAAAATAAAAAATCCGGACGGTTCGTGTGTGAGACCGAAACCGTCCGGATTTTTAAATGTGACGTCTGAGTTTTTGAAACTTACGTCCGGGTTTATAAGAAAAAGTTATAAAATATTAATATATAATATTTATATTTATAATTATAGGTGCTACAATTTTTTTAAACAAGAAAACAATATCAAACAAATTTTGTAAGTGTAGATTTGATTAAGTGATGATTAATTGAGTTGTTATTTATTAAATTTTGTATATTTCATAATTATTTAATTATTTAATTTAAATTGTTAAATAGTGTAATAGATTGATTTAATTTTATGAATAATTAATAATAGATCCCGTATTTAAGACCTGAGCTTGTGGACTCGTCTATAGTAGCGAGCACGTACTATAAGGAATTGATATTAGAAACAATTTCCAAGACATTAAGGCATGTAGGAGGTGAGGCTCTATTGCAGCGGTTTATGGACGGATGTTTCGGTCATTTTGTTGACTGGAGACCGAGACAGAAGTGTTCTGGCGCGCTTTCATATTTTGTGGCGCGAATGGTGGATCCTGACGAGGATGATGACGAAGGTTTATTCTTCGTTGTGAACGGAGGTCGGTACATGTTGGTCCCGAAAAAGCTAGATTGTTGTATGGG
>JAPKLX010000014.1:3216123-3307730 GCA_026898415.1 Leonotis leonurus | reverse complement strand
GGGATACACCAATTCAAACTTTTTAGGTTTTCTTATTCAAAGCTTAAATATAAGGCTTTAACATTCTTAATAATAAAGATAGCTTGGAGTAGTAAAACAAATCTTCTTGTCAGAAAGATTTAGTCTCACTCAAATAATACCTTATGTGTGAAGAACAATAATCAAGAATGATAAACACAGATTTAAACTTGATTAGAGTAGTGTGCGGAATATGATGGTTAATGCTCTTTTTAATGTGAAAAACGTTTTCTTTCTCAGAGAAATTATCAACCAAGATTTAAATGCAAGAGTATGAAGAAGATGATAATAAAGTAAAACAGAAAGTAAGAACACAAAGTATTTAACGTGGTTCGGGATAAACTTTCCCTACGTCCACGGCTCGATCAAATCTAGATCGAAATCTACTAAGTCTCCTTTCTTTTTATTCGTTGAGCACGAGCCTCAAGTTTTATCAAAACTAGATAATAACTTGAGATTACACTTCTTAGATTGAAGAACTACAATCTAAATCTTACAACTTCTGGATCAAAAACTAGATCCTAACTTGGTTTTAGTAAACAACAAATTTCCAGAAACAATCTTCAAAAGAATAGTGAAGCACTCAGAGAATTCTAGAGCTTAAAGGAGTGCTTTTAGAACTTTGAATATTTGAAGATATTTGAGCAGAGTTTGAGCTTTTTAATCGTGAATTCTCGTATTCGTTCCTGGAAGTGAAGGTGATATTTATAGTCTCTTTGAAGAAACTATTTGTTGGAGACGATGGTTCTCTTTTTCAACGCATTAATGGCTGCATTAAATGCATGGCAGTGATGTTGAGACACGCGCTGCCAAAAGAGAGTGGTTACCACCTTTCACGCAATTTCCCAGTGTATTGTCATACTGGGAATGATACATAGTACATGAGTTTTGATTTTCTTGTACTTCATTCCTTAAAGAGTGTCGTTGATGTGACAATACACGGAGTGGTCGACTTGTGACAAATTTAAGTATGTCGGCAGTCCACCGTAGTAATGGTGTGGATTATAACAGCTCGCTGTCTTTCGACAGATGCATATTGTTTCCTACAATATCTTCGAGACGAGCTGTCCACACTTTGTTAATTGGTTTGACTCCAAATTAACTTATACTTCTTAATCTTGACCTTTGGAGAAGTTTGAGTGAACAGATCGATTTTGAAATTACGATCTGTTGTTCATATGTCTCGCTGCTCCAAAGTCTTTAGCTGTTCCATGAACTCTAGCTGTTCCATGAATTCTAGTTGTTCCATGAACTCTAGCTGTTCCATGAACTCTTGCTGTTGACGAGCAGGTGCATATCGTTACCTACGATATTTGTCTCTAGCTGTTGATGATGATCTGATGTAGTGCAGCTCGTTGTTGCTCCAGTTTGCAAGACTTTCCTATACAGCTAGATAGACCGATGTAGAACAATTTTCTATCTGTTCTATTTACATTTGTAGCTGTTACGAATGCTAGGACTAGAGAGATAGATCACTATAAGTAAGTTTGAAAATTCAAACTTCCTTTCACAATTTTGATCTAGCAAAAAGCTATTCTAGAACAGATTCTAAAACCAATATAAGGCATGGAACAGCGAGCTGTTAATTTGTGAACAGATCGAGAACTCGATCTGTTCAAAATAACTCGCTATCATTATAATGAGTTTTAAGCCTTGTGTACATAATTGATGTGTCCAGGACAGCTTGGGAAGAATAATACAGATAGCAAAATTATACCATCTGCTTCTTTAATACTCTAGTTGTTCCTTAACAGATAACATCAATTACTTGGTTTTAAGAACTCTAAGTGTTGTTTCGAAAAACATTATCAAAATTAATATAACATTGTAGGGTTCCCAACAGTACCGTTTCGGTGTAGAGGAATACTGCTTGATTAGCGGTCTTCGCTTTGCCCATTCAGATTTCGACACACGCCCTACATATGACTTAGGACAGGTCGAGCTTTATAATGTGTTTTGCGGCAGATCCTCCGCGATAGGAGGAGCTGTACTAAAGACTTTCACGAACCTCTCGGTTGAAGATCCTGACGGTGATTTATACCTTAAGGCGGTCCACGTGCTCATTGCTGCCTTATTTTTGTGTGGGGCTGATGCGACAGTCAGGATCGACTCGTGGATGTGGGTGCTAGCAGACGATCTAGCCGCATTTAGCCTATTCCCGTGGGGGGCTATATCCTTTCTTTGGATGCGGCATTATTTGAACAACATAAACTGGAATAATGTCAAGTACAATCTGTACGGGCCGTCATGGGCACTGTACGTCTGGATGCTCGAGGTATTTCCATGGATAAGCCAGACATTTGGGCGATTGCGTGATGTGGAGATTCAGCGCAGATGTTATCATTGGAGGTTCATTTCCAGGATTCCAATTAACGTCAAATACCGTATGTTTCATATGGAAGATGTAAATTTAAATATTTATGATTATGGAATAATTTAATATCAAATAAACGAATTAAAATTAACATTCTAATTTCTTTTCTATTGCAGAGTGAGGTGACTGAGATGACTGCCAGAGTTGATGAACAATTATCATGGTATTATCAGTCACTGTTGAATATGGATCGGCGGGAGGTCTTGAATATCTTGTGGGCACCGCCGTATAATGCATTGAGACAGGGGGTTCAGCCGCCACGACGCGCACATCAGACAGACAATGCAGAGGGAGTTCATGTTGACCCACCGGTGACACGTGCACGGAGGGAGATCCCATCACCACATTATCATCCATATCCGAGCAGGCCTTCTTCGTCAACTCATAGGCGCCGAGACGATGGAAAATGGATTAGGTTGCCGTCATCCTCCTCTTCTAGTAGTAGCTCTGGTGGGAATAGAGGCGATCACGGATCGTACACGATTACCCCTGATCAGATGGAGCGGATTGTAGAGTCGGCCGTAGAAAGGGCGGTTGAGAAATCACACAAGAAGTTATTGCTAATTCTGAAGAAGTGGTTCGACGAGTTCAAAGACTCATTTTGATGCTCAGGATAATGACATAGTCTGGCCTATTCTCCACATCGTAGGTCATCTCCTGCTCCAGTTCCATCTCCACCGAGAGATCCATTGCCACCGAGAGATCCATCTCCTCCGAGAGCTCCATCTCCTCCTAGAGCTCCACCGATCTCATCCCCTCTGAGAGAGCCAGAGCACAGTTCATATTATGGAGCTCGTCATTCGGTGCACGAGATCGGGCATTCTTCAGCGTACGACGACCATTTTGATATGCCGCGATCATCGGCTTTCGAGCGCACCGAGAGGTCGGATAGTGACGTTGTGGAGATATTTCCTATACAGGCCACACCTCTTTCAGTGGTAGATCCGCCTCAGCTTTATGATCTGGGTCAGCATTATGATCAGATGCCTGCAAGACCTGCTCGCACTCGTGTGGAGGCCGCAGTTTTACAGAGTTCATACACTTCAGAGCGTAGATCCAATGGGTTACCTCCCATTCCTCGAGATCTTCAATTGATATATCTCAATTTTCTTGCACAAGGATCGAACGCACAAGCACGGATTCCTGATACCGGGTATGTTATGGAGGCTCTTCAATTCAACAACATACAGAACATGTTTATGCATGTAGAGGCCGAGGTATGTAAGATTAATTATTATTTACAGCACACACAACCATCAGTTAATTACTAATAATTTTATTTGAAATGTGTTTCATGTAGTATTTGGATCTGTATCTCTTCTATCTGAGGCTTATGTTGAATGCTCGGGAGGGCGTGTCTGTAGGTGTTTCAGCGAGAAACACCATCCTGGTGACCTCTGATTTTTTTGTAAGCTGAAATTATAATTAATTCACATGTTATATTATTTTCTAATTTATAATTTCTTATTATATTAATGTGTATGCAGGTGAGCTTATTGAACACCTACCACCACTTGAAGTACACTAACGTTCAAAGTGTACGAAATCCACCTGAACTACATAACGTGATTGAGAACTTTACGATGCCTGACTACTTGGCGGGCCACGTGACATGTGTGAATCAGGCGGCATCATCAGTGAGAGGTGGGGAGCTGCTAATGTTAGTATTTTATATTTCTACATTTCTAATTTAATATGTCGTTATTTAATAATATATTTCTTTTGCACAGATTATCATACCCTGTTGTTTGGACCGTCAGTGGGTCGTTGTTAGAGTTTGCTTGATTGATTGGATAGCATATCTCTATGACTCATCCTGGTATACGAGCTCAGAGAGTTCACAAATGGCGAGAATCGAGCACCTCTCGTGTATCACATACATGTTTTGGAAGCTATTGCTCGATACAGGGTTCTGGTATCAGAATACTGTAGTTCCCATGAGAACCGACCCCCTGCAATTTTGTGTGCTCCCGAAGAACATACAGTTCAAGCAGGGTAAACAAAACAACCACTTGCTTAACAGCGGCCCGCTAGCACTGATGGCGATCGAGTGATTCATCAGTGGCAAACTGAAGCTCCCATATGCTCAATCCAAAGTTCCTGAATTTCAAAATCATATAACGATTATGTATTTCTCTATTTGTGACGAACTATAGGATCGTTTTATTGTAATTACTAAATATTTTTCCTATTTGAAACTTAAACTTATTCTTATTATTAATATCATATTATTAAGTTACAAGCATCTTATATTACATTATAGAAAAAACAGATTACATAAAGATTCAACAAGCATATTACATTATTAAATTTGACTCAACCTCGTCAACGAGTAGCAAACATTACAACTGGAAGCATCCAATTATCTCGATGAGGAACGGTCATAATGGAGCCAACATATGTTTGAATCAGTGCTTCTCGGGTGTAATAATGACTCATATATTCAGATACAGGTTCTGAATTTTTTCTGTATTAATAGTGAATAATATAATCAATTATTTGTAATGAACTAGCAAAATTTAAATGAGTAAACTAAATACCTTATTATAGTGATGGCGTGTGAACACGGAATACCGTCCATTTGAAATTCTCGGCACGTGCAAGTCCTAGATGCAAGATCGACCATATGAGGTTGTGGATTGCTCACTATGAAAACAGTGTACACCTCATCCCTGACATGTTGTGCAGTGTATGTCCTCGATTTCTCCCGTTGTATTTCGAGCTTCAAAGATGTTTGTTTAGTAAAAATATCTTGAATACGCACAGCCGCCGTCTTCCTTTTTCTGAACCATTCCTCGATAGCTATCCTTATTGATTTAAGCATGGAACATATCGGCAATCTTCGAGCCCATAACAATCTGTTGTTCAATGACTCCGTAGCGTTAGACGTAAGCGTGCTATAACAACTAACGGGACACTGTGAACAAGCCCACTTCTCAGGACCTACACGCAACAATTTTTGTACGCCTCTCGTTTAGCAGCAACAATCTAGGACATTCTTTTTTGAAATTCTACTAGACGATATGTATATGTTGCTCTCTAATGCATCGATATGATATGCTTTCCACATTGTTTCATCTTTTCCATGAGATGAAAGTAGCACAAACCGTGAGTTGCCTCCGGAAATACTATCTGTATAACATTTGTTATGGACTTGTGGGCATCTAATACTATTATTATTTGCGATGGACAACCGTACGCACTTCTGAGACGCTGCAGAAACCAAGTACAACTCACTTCGTTCTCTATTGGACCAACACCATATGCCAGAGGGTAAACACCCTCGTTTCCATCTTTTATCAGTACTACGAACAATATGCCCTTGTTCCTACCTTTTAAGTGTGTCTCATCTATAACTATGACGTGCCTCATCAATAATGGAAAGGCGAGACGAGATGCTCCGAGCGCAACAAACACATGTTGGAATCTATCATCATAATCGACATCTAAATCAGTGATCGTTCCCGGATTTATTCTCTCAAGCATGTACAGGTACCCTGGCAACATCTGAAATGACTCATCATACCCACCATAGATCATCTCAACAGCCATTTGACGTGCTCGCAACGCCAAATCATATTTAATATGAATTCCAAACTCTTCGTGCAACTCTTGTATCATCTCTTTCGGTTTAATTATCTGAAAATCACAACGAATCTTCTTTGCAAAGTACGTATCCACAATCTTTGAGTGAACTCTTGTTGGAGGAACGTAGTCAAATGCCATGATGCACGTATGCTTATCAGTAGTCAACGGAATCACATGCACCAACCAATTTTCCAATTCATCTGAATCCAATTCCTCTTCTTCATCAACCTGCAAGTTTGGGGTTGGATGCACCATTTCTATCAGTCTAGCAAAACCACCATGTTGTCGTATCCATGCAGCACAATCAGTAAAAGTAAACTTCCTTATATTCTTCTCGGAATCCTTTTCTGATACATCAGGTTCTGACTCTGCCGAATTAATTTCGTCGATGTCATCATCTTCACAATCTCTATGCACCGAACCAGACGGAGCATCATCTTCATTCACAGGAGCTCGTATAGGAGATTGCGGCCATGCCCGCCATGAACCAGACGAAACTTCTTTGATATTAATGTTACCAAACCAATCTGCTACCGGTGTCTGATTAACAAACGCACCTCCATCTTCATTTTGAGTATTATATTGCTGCGTATTATATGCCGACGTCCCCATGAAATCTGAATCTCTACTCGAGGATCCCACATCATGTGTCTCGTTAGTAATATCCACATACACCACTGGACTCCACTCATCACGAATCAAAACATTGAAAGAATCATCATTACAAATGTGACGTTTACTACCATCATACGAAGATATCTGGTAAATCTCAAAATTTGTACTCATCCCAATATCATGCAGCATATGTCGTATATCGTACCTCAAATCTTCAATCCTAGAAGGGTCTATGGTAACAGGAGTGGGCCATTCGTAACCGCCAACGTACACATTGTCTTCCCAAAACCCATTGTACCTTCCGTTTATGTACTTCCATCCGTCCATCTGAACAATAAATTACATATTTGGAATTAGAATATAATCAAAATACCAAAAAACAAAAACCCGATCGCAATATCTATCACCGAACATAAAACCTGGCCGTAAAAAGTTAAACCTGGCCATACCATGATTGGTTTTTCGTTTTTTACAACAGGATTTTATGGTTTTTTTTCTATCAACTTCTTATGTTATGTTCTTGCTATATCATGAAAATCCTGTCGTCACAGTTTGTATAAATGATAAAAACCCGGACGTTTGAATGTAAAAAGGTCGTGTTTGCAAAAATAACGACAATGATTTTAGAAAAATTCATGTTTTCACGACAGGATTTTAGCTCATCAAACTCATAACACATTATTCTTTGAAACTACGAGTTTAAATTTAGCATTACCTCTTTTGTTCACCCAAATCAGCACGCGACGTGGTTTTCTCCTTCTCTTCTTCTCTTCTCTCCTTCTCTCCTTCTCTATTCTTTTCTCTCCCTCTCTCTCTCCTCTTTTCAATTGTGAAAACTCAAATGACAGAAGAAATGTCGCTGTATATAAAAATGTGTGTGTGTGAAAATGTGAATTATTTAAGTACTGAAAATGTGTGTGCCGTGAAAATGTGAATTATTTTCTCTCCCTCTCTCTCCTCCTTTTGCACTTGTATGATTGATTTGGGACATGATTTTATCAAATCTCTTGTCCAGCATTTGTTCTATTTATAAAAAAATTTATAAATTAATGAAATATAGAGAATACATTATTTTTTTTTTATCAAAATACAACAATATAGCATAAGTAATAAATAAGTTATAAATCATACAATCTTAATCAACATGTGTATTACTCTTTAAATCACGTGTATTACTCTTTAAATCATGAAATTTATATACACAAAATTTATATAACCAAATATATATATAAAGCACGTGTATTAGTCTTTATATCTTCTACTAATCAAATCACAAACCACAAAGTAATATAAACAAATATACATATATGAAGCACATGTAATAACTTAAATATGCTGTGTCTATTTCTTTATTTATGTTTTCTATCCATTTATCATCTTAAAAATAATTCACAATGATTGAATCAAATAATTAGTCAATTATTACATTGGTTTCCCCACTTTTAATATAAAACAAAAATTGCTTAAGGGTAGTTTAGGAAGTTCAACATAAAAATGGGTATTTTTCATAGCAAAGTTACAAGGTGGGCATTTTTCATTGTAAGTTATGGAAATGAGCATATTTTATATATCACTTCGTCCTTTCCAAAGAGAGACATATCCTTTCGGCACGCAAATTAATAAATTTTTCTTAAGCTTTAAAATGTTTTAAAATGTTGAAGTATTCTAAATAAAAAAATAAGGGTGCAATTAGTGTTTACTAATTGCACCCTTATTACCGTTTAACATCCCTTATTTTTTCCTAGGGGTGAGCAAACCCATCTATTGCGAAAGGCCCGGGTTGGGTCTTTTTTTTTAGGACCGATGAAGTAACGGGTCTGTCCGGGTCTAGACCCGTTCAAACCCGTTAGACCCAGAACCAACCCATACAAATAAAAAAAAAATATTTTTTATTTTTAATAACAAATATATGTAATATTTTTATATATATTTAATAAGAAATATATAAAATATTTTTCACACTTATTTTTATTTATGAACTTGAGATTGAATTAATAAATTATTATGTCATAAATTGATTTTTGGTTTATATTTTTATAGTAAATTGAGAATATTTAATAGTAAAATATGTTTAATTATGTGATTTTTTTTCAAAAATTATTGGTTAACATTAAAAAAGTAATATATATAACATGAAATATTTCTTTTATTAATTTATATTTTTTCGGGTCGAACCGTACCCAGACCAGACCCGTAGTCCGGGATCGGTCCGAAGGGTTTTTTCGATCAGGGTCGGTCCACCTTTTAAATAAATTTCGGGTCTTCGATCCTAGCAGGTCGGTCTGGGTCCGATCCACTGCTCACCCCTATTTTTTTCATTTTGGGAAATGCCTCTCTTTGGAGAGGACATTCCAAAATGGAATACACCTCTCTTTGGAGAGGACGGAGTGCTAATAGATTTTCATATATGTCTAAAATATGTAGCCATATAAGTAAATATTTCTTGGAGATCAAGAATTAATTGATTTTGTGTTTCATATACATGATTATATATTAAAATAATACTTCCATCGTCCCATTAATAACGACCCATTTACTTTTTACACGAAAACCAAGAAATACTCAATATATACCTATTACACAAGAACCAAGAAACACTCCATGTGATAATTTTTACCCAAAAAGGAAATAAATCATTATTAGCGTGACGTCCCAAAATAAAAAATGGGTTGTAATTAACGGAATAGAGGTAGTATATTATATAATTATATATGTTAGATATAATCTTTTACTTTGTTATAACTATATTTTTTTTGTCCTTCAAATCCAAATTTATATAAATATCTATAATTGATACCTGATATTTTTTTGGGGCTCAATATTAATTTTGATTTTTTTTCTTATAAATAATTATATATTAAAAAATATATTAAATATTATTATATAGTTTAAATATATTCTTTTAATTTACTATAAAGATAAATAACCGTTTAATCCTTCAAATTTAAATTTTCATGAATATATATAATTAAATAACTGATGTTTTATGATTATAAATAAATATATATATTAACTACTTGATATGTACTAGTATTTAATATTATTTAAATCATCTTAATTAAGAATTAGAGTTAATTATTTATTAGTAGTGATAATTAGTCTCTTTGATTATTATATTTGTATATTCTTATATATATATTGTTTATTGATAATAGGTGCGAATAAAAATTGAATTTATGCAATATGTTAAATTAAATTGTTGGGAAATATTTATAAAGGTTTTGATTAAAATTCCAAAACTTTCCATGAAAGATATATTAAATTCAAAACTAAAATCTGGTCATTAGTCTTATTTTTAGAACTCACTTGTTAAGAAGTTCAGTTTACAGGTACACGTAACCCAAATGAATCAAGACTGAAGTTCAAAGACCAATACTGAAGTTTTCCATAAACTCAGTTCTCAAGAACAACACTGAAGGACCATGCCACTGAAATCATGTCCTGCAGAATTGAAGTTGAAGATAATTGAAGCATGAAGAAATCGTTCACTGAAGCTCTGCGCTGAAGTATCCTCTGAAGTCACGCTTGCTACTGAGTGTCGTGCTACTCCTATAGGCATTACCACTTCTGGAAAAGATCTCAGTAGGTGAAGCAAAATCTTGTTGCAGACATCAAAAATGGTAAAAAGGACGACGACTCCAACATGAAGAATTTCAAATGCTACGGACGAAGCTCTCTCTCACAACGGATATATCATTGAGAGTGTCCTATAAATACTCTACTGCTTCAAACGCTTCAAACACCGATTACCAAGCTTTCATACACACAAGCACTCTATCGCACTCAAGTTTTCTTCTACATTTAAGCTTTCTGTTTAGAACACTCTTGCACTAGCTCACTGTAAACCTCTTAGTGTGTTCTTAGCGATACAAATCTGTAACTGAAGAATAGATCTAGCCTAGAATTAGTTTTCTTAGCTGGAAGTGATCAGAATTCATTTTCGTTCTAACCTTCAAGGTTGATCACTGTAAAACACTCCATTTAGTTGGAACCCTCGACTCACATCGAGACTCGTGGACGTATGAGTTTTTATCTTCGAACCATGCAAACCAATTCTCTGTGTCTTCTCTATTTACTTTCAGTATTCCTTATTCTCTAACACTCTATTGCATCCACTGAATACTGATTAAAAGCAAACTTGAACATTAACATTAAGATTTCTGATAAACGAGTAAGCTTCTAAAACCACCACTTCTGCACTGCAACATTTAAGATATTAGTCCATCAGTCAAACACTAAGTGTAGACTGAGGGATTGCTATCTAAAGTTACACTCTAAACTGAAGCTACCTCCCTTCAGATTTGAGCTCTCACTGAATTATCTTGTAATGGAGTTTAATGAAATGACTTAATTGATATATATATGCTTACTGTTAACTTTGATGTACAAGCTCGAAAGTGAATGCAAAAACATAATGATTAGTTTACTTCAAGTACTATTAGTTTTCGAAGATAAATTTTAAACTGTTTAACTCTATCAAATACAAGTAACACTTTTATATAAAACTATATAATTATGTGATCATAAATAACTTGCAAAATCATAATTTTGGCTTAATCGCTATTTACCTAAAATATTAATACCAAAATTTTAATAAATTACATACCGTGCATTGCACGAGTACCGCAATATTAATTTGTGCATCGTGATATCAAAAGTGTTTGTTTTTACATTTTTAGTTTGTAGTATTAGTTTTTTGGTATACTGATTTTGAATATTTTTTATCTCTAAAATATGATTATGATTATTTATATATATATATATATATATTATTTTTAGTATATAAATTTTAATTTTTTCATACCGTGCATCGCACGGGTACGAAATTAGTTTACCTTAAAAATATATACTTCTTCTTTATACTTGTGAATGGTGGTATAGTCACAAAATATCACAAAAGGGCTATCATCAATCTTTCCTTAATTTTTTGTTTCTTTAATGTTTAGATAGAGAGGGCTATACTCCAATTTTAAAATTTTAATAACCTTTTATGATAATAAAAAATCAAAAAAATGTTTGGATGGCCCCTCCAATTCTATCTTCCTTTGTCATTGCTGGTGAAGTTCTATTAATAATGATTTATTTTTTTTTATACAAAAGTTAATGAACATTTAGAAAATATTTATTACACAAAAATCAATAAATATTAAATATGCTAATACTCATCTAATAAATAAATATGTTATTATTAGTGAAATATGCTAAAATAAAAAATGAGCCTTTATTTTTTATAGAAAAATGAGTCTTTATTAACAAAAAGGGGAAATGATTTTAAAATACGCTAACTTTCATCGTTTTATTAATTTTAACATGAACTATAAAACATTACTATAAATACACGAACTATATCACTTACTCAATTTTTGACATTTTGTTGACTTTAGGCTAAAATCGAATCTGACATGTCAAAACCTATCTGATGTGGACTTCGAACTTACCACGTAGGATAGTGAAACGACGTCGTTTGGTGTGTCTTCAAGTATAAAGAAGACTGAAGACAAAACGACGTCGTTTGAACCCTGAAAATACGACGTCGTTTCATTGATAAAAAACGTGTTTGCTTGGATTATTTCAAGCATTATGTTTTTACATCCTTAATTCTGCATCAAACGAACAGTTTAGAAAAAATTAGGGTTCTTCTCTCAAATTGGGGAAATTTGGGAAAACGTTAGAATCGATCAGAATTGGGGAAAACGTGAGAGTATGCTAGTGACTGAAGAAGAAAATGCACTCACATAGATTTGGTAGCATTTCTTTGCATCAATGGCCAGGTAGGCCTGAAATCTAAAAAAAATTTGTGTTTGAATCTGACTGAAGCATAAAACGCACGATTAGGATTTCTTTTGTTGCTTATAATGATTTATGTTTTTGTTTTTGCTATATGAAGTGAACTATTTGCATTGTTTATACATTATGGGAGTTGTTTTACAAATGTTGAGGGAATGACAATATATACAGGGGTTGAATATGAGGGGGTATTTGACTTGGATGCTGATAGGTTTGGTTTTTTGATGTTGTTGATGAAATAGAAAAGTTAGGGTATACTTCATGGAAAAATGATTCTTTATAAAGTTCCAAAGACTTTTGTGTTCAAAGAATTAGTTGATGATAAATCGGTCATGTGCATGCTTGAACATCTTTCAGCTAGATGTAGAACACTTAGTGTGTATATTGATAATGGACATAAATGAGATAAAAGCAAGGGTAAAAAGGCTGCTGCAGTCGAGGGGGATAAAGATGATGGGGCTGAAGTTGTTGTGGATGAATGTGATGATGAAGAATCTGATGGGGATGAATCTGATGGTGAAGAATCTGTTGGGAATGAAGCAGATGGGGATAAATCAGTTGGGGATGAAGTTGTTGGGGATAAATCTGTTGAGAATAAAGTAGCAGGGGATGAAGTTGTTGGGGATGAAGTAGATGGGTATCAAGCTATTGGGGATGATGTAGCTTGGGTTGAAGCTGTTAGGGATGAAGTTTCTGGGGATGAGGTTGTTGGGAATGAAGTTGATGAGGATCAAGTTGTTGGGGATGAAGTAGCCGGGGATGATGTAGCTTGGGTTGAAGCTGTTAGGGATGAGGTTTCTAGGGATGAGGTTGTTGGGGATGAATCTGATGGGGATGGTTTTGCTGGGGCTGGAGATGATGGGGCTAAAACTGTTGGGGCTGATTATGATTGGGCTGGATTTGATGGGACTTCTGTGAATGAAGTCAATGATGATGAGTATGTTGAGATTCTGGTGAATGAGGCTCGTGTAGAGAATAAGGATGCTAAGAAGAAGGATGCTGAGAAGACTGGAACAAGCAAAAAGGTTGATGTGGAGATGAGCTCTAATGATGAAGACTTTGATTACCAACCTTCTAATTCATATATTGATGATGACATAGATGCAGTAGAGCTATGTTCTGAGCATGAAGATGAGGAATATATAGAAGTTAAAAGAAAATTGTCTGATAAGTCTGATAGAGGCATAAGAGATTCTCCATCATTTGTTTGCATTTAAGTTGTTCTTCCAAATTATCCCTTTCAAGCTTTAACCTCTCAAAAGCAGTACGCTGGCTAAAGGTCATATCATCTTCAAACCATTTGAAGAACCCACAATTATCATACTGCAACACAACCAAAAGTAACTCATTACAGCTGCCTATAAGCTAAAATTATAAAAAATAAAAATCATACCTTTCTAGCAGGACAGTAATAGTAGAGTTTTCCAAGACTTTTTGTTGAATTAGAAGATGCAAGCTCAGCTTTTAATCCATGTTGGTATATGTAACCCAGATTTCTTGCTCGAGAAATCTTTGACGAAGCAGCCCCCGACGAACTTGCTGTATTTTGTGAAGATTCAGACATATTTTTCGTGTTTACGCTTTCTTCGGTCATCAAACCCCTTAATCGATCGAATCTTAGAGCTAATGAACATTTTCCCCAATTTTGCTTCGTATGAACTCTAATTTTTGTGCATTGATCGATACTCAGACCTTGAGTCTTCTTTATACTTGAAGACACACCAAATGACGTCGTTTCACTATCCTACGTGGTAAGTTCGAAGTCCACATCAGATAGGTTTTGACATGTCATATTCGATTTTAACCTAAAGTCAACGAAATGTCAAAAATTGAGTAAGTGATATAGTTCGTATATTTATATAAATATTTTATAGTTCGTGTTAAAATTAATAAAACGACGAAAGTTGATGTATTTTAAAATCATTTCCCCTACCAAAAATGAAAAGTAACATATATTCATTATTCCAACTTTCCGTCTTTTCTTCTACTCCATAATTTTTTGTTTCAGTTTCTTTCAATAAAGCCACCATAATCTTTTGTTATTTCAATTTTGTCGTTTTCACTTATATTCTTTGTATTTGTTGCTTTAGTTTTATTATACTCCCTCCGTCCCACTAAACATGTCATGTTTTATTAAAATAATACACCCATCTGAATATAAAATAGGACATGTTTAGCGGGACGGAAGGAGTATTAACTTTATTTTCACTCTTATAGAGTAAAAATGTCATAAATTAGGATTGGCAAAACCGGGAGACTCGATTAGATTTGTTAAATTTGCTCAGTTTTTAGTTATAAAAGGTTAAAGCAAAACTCTGAGTATGAAAATGAGTATAATTGCATTAAATTACTTATAAATTTGCATTCATTAAAAAAAAGTACAGGGGGATTCATCAAGAAATTGATAGTTTTTAAATGAAGGATCTAGTTTTTCATGCTATATAATTAAGAAGAAATAAATTAGATGAAATACACTATAGATCACTTCTCAAGCTTTATCAAAGTTGAGCATGAAAAAATGAAAAAAAAAAAAAAAAGAGAAAAGAAACTTTCACTTAATTGACTTATTATTCCTGAACACAAACAAACTGAATATGTATCATCAATACTGGAGAATATTGTCAATTTATGGAACGAAATCATGCATTATTACAATAAATAGGAAACAGCTTTTATGGGTAGAATTGATGCTACCTCGCAATTTATGAGTAAATATGATATGAGTTGGTCAGTAAAAAATAGTTGCTTCCTTTGCATTGATAGATATGGCCTTTGAGAGGACTGAAACACATGACATGATAATAATTGTACTGTACTGTACAGCCTTAACCAAAAAACTACTCATCAGTTTCCTTGCTGCTGCTGCTATTTACCTCTATTTTATATAATCATGTGTTATTATATCATAATCAAAACTGGTAGGAATAGGAAGGATACTCTATCCCTGTATCGTAAGATGACATGGTATCGGGAATACGAGCTCTGTTTGGTTCGAACAAAGGCCGTTCACCGTCCTCCTTAGTGATTTACAACTTACAAGTCTCCATCATCACCACCATCACCTATGAAGGGCTCTTCAGTCAGAGTGAAGTTTCCTTCTCTGGCACCTCCTCACATACCATCTTGCATGTTTCTGGAGTCCCATGCCTATCATCATCTTAAGACTAGCAAGCATCACAAATGTCATCCCACCCAACACAATTATCCAAAATAATCTCCACAAAAGTGGGTTAGACGGGAGATGGGCATCATATACCGGTCGCAGAACTCGAATCACCTAAGCAGTCAACATAGAAATAAAATAGCGTTTACTCTTCCTCTATCGTCAAGAGTTGAAATGAGCTCATAGCAACCTCAAGTGTAACTAGGAGACAAGTAATGCTTACCACGCATGCTGGTGCTAGAGGAACGAATGTGAGGTTCTTATCGCTGTTCTCTGTTTGTATATTTAATGTCTGCAGTAAGTAATGAACATTAAGAAAAGTGCTACCATTTTA
This sequence comes from Leonotis leonurus, assembly GCA_026898415.1. Lineage (NCBI taxonomy): Eukaryota > Viridiplantae > Streptophyta > Magnoliopsida > Lamiales > Lamiaceae > Leonotis > Leonotis leonurus. The sequence goes on along the minus strand of JAPKLX010000014.1, from coordinate 3,291,851 downwards.
TCTACAGTCATGGAGTAAGTAATCAGGTGCACTGATTGATGAAAAGGTTGTTATCAGGGTACCTGCTTGCAGAGATCTTCTAGAAATTCAGAGAACGCAATGGGCTTAATGCCATTGAATTTAGAAATGAATGAGTGTTTTATTACATCAATCATGACTTCGCATATGAAAACAACCAGCGCATCCTACATAATTTACAAACAAAACGTTAAGAGTATTATCAAAATTTGCAGTCCTGATCACCCAAATTCCTTATTTCATCTACAAATGAAAAGATTTGGATTTCTACAGAATGGTATAATTACTTACATAAAGGAAGTTTTCAAACCAAGGGCCCTCAGCTTCTAGTATGTTTTGAGCTAAAACAAACAGTACAAATGCTGTAATATGGAACCGTTCGACTGAATCTGGTGAGATGAAATTAACAGAAAATAATGATGTGTCAGACATGAATTTTGATATTCTCAAATAAAAAAATAGAGGAAACAGTCTGCCTACTATAACTTAGTGTGAAATGCCCTAAATAGTTGCTGCAGTACCAGACTCCCTAAATAAGGGCATCATATCCAGTCATGAGTACATTCAGCAGAAAATTATGCGAGTCATGAGTACATTCAGCAGAAAATTATGCGTAAGGAAGAGCTGGTCCTAGGGCCTCGAAATGTTAATAGAATTCAATAGTTTTTGCAATCTAAACATGTTAATCTATGTTCAAGTAGCAAGCATTTCCTTGCAGAATTCAAATGAAGAAGAATACTATAATAACATAAATGTAACTGAAAGTATTTGAGGAACCAAATGGAAATGATATGCATGAAATATATGGCTGAAAAAAATCAGACAGGTGTATTACAAGAGCAAAATTTGCAAAGAGAACGGAATAAAGTTCTTACCAAAGTATACCAAACTCTGAACATTTTCCTTGCTGTATCGTTTGAACACATTGCTTTTAATCTCAGCAAAATTATTAGAGACAAGCATGGCAAACAATGCATTATTGTGAGCAACAATGCAGGTTGATAAAGTAATTGCCTGAGCTAATAAAATAAACGAATGAATAAGTATAATGGTTAAGGACCTGCAATGATGCCAAATTGTAAACAGAAAAAGGAAAATTAATGTACACGAATATATGTTTACTAACAGAGTTTATGTGTTGCGCATGTAAACTTTATACATTTATAAAGTAGATAAATCTTATTATAGTTTAGAGTAAATCCATATATAAAGGGATTCATATCTTATATCAAATAAATAAATTCATTAAATGTAAATTGAATTACATGTTTGCTTTTCACAAATATAAATAGCACAGTATTTAACCTATAAGCAGGGATATCATAGCCAAAACATATTTTGCAGGAATATGCTATTTATAATAGCAACTATAGATATATTATATATGTGTATGTATAGATGATAAGGATATTAGAAGAAGCAACTGCTAGGACTTCATCTGAAACAAATCTCCAAACCCAAAATTGCATATTTTCTGGTGAGCAGTTTGCAAGTCCATCCGCAGAATGAAATAGAGTTTGCATTACATCACTCCCAAAACTTTGACACAATTTATCAAATACCTGGCATCAAAGTAATAACTATTAATTTTCTTTCATTCCTAAAATTTTACTGAAATATCTGCATATAATCCAAAACCAACATACTATGATAAGAGAAAAGCCAAGCATATTGCGGACAAACAATCAAAGAAGTTAGGAAATGCAAGTTCAATAATAAATGGAAATATGGGCCATGGCATATGTGACAAGGATATGTGGCTTCAGGTATAAACTTGCGGCATAAACTGATTCTTTCAGTTGTCTCCCAGCTGCAGCTAAAGTGAAATGGTAAAGTTAATAGTAGCTCTAGATGTCATTCGACATTCTTAAGTTCTTACATATTGTAACTTTTAAACAATCACCAAAAGACAAGTCATCCATGTTCAAGCTATATAAAACTTAAGTTACAAAGAGAACCCAATTTCCAGCTGTTACAAATGATGGCAATCTCAGCACACTTCTTTATGGTCCTTTTTCAGTTCGGCATCCGGAGGCAGGTGAGACGGGTTCAGTGAAATTGGAGTATGATATAAAATGGGCCCAAATTAAAATAATCTATATGCATTACTGTAGCGCCTGCATGCAGTCAACCGTAAAACAGGATGGCATAATTTTTTGTTAAACATACTCAAAGCTCCTACAAGACAACAATATGGTACATTATACTATGATTGAAAAGCCCCTAAAAAAACCAGTCAACAGACAACTCATGTAAGAATTTGATATTAAGTAAAAAAATAATCATGTAATTCTTACCTCCAACACGTTGTAGACCACATATAGTTTAATAATTCCTTGGCCACGAATCATGTGATAAATTAAGCTGATATCTGAGCCAGAAAAAGTATATTTAGAATAGATAATGGAAACACTATGATTGGGTCTCCTAGGAACTTCAAGATAAGCCAACCACCAATTGAGGAAAATAAAATCAATGCCAAGTATTGGTAAATAAAAATTGCAGAACAACTTGATGAAATAGCTTGGACCAAATTTTTACCATACCTGCTTGTTGTAATAGAGTGACTCCAATAATCATGACGATTAAGCAACCAAAATCAGACAGCTCCGCTGATGAAGGCCTCTTGAACTGCCTGCCACAGGCATGGTTAAATTACTCTGTAACATACAGTGTACCTCAAGAAGTTAACCAGTCATTTACAGGACAATTTATCTTGATATATCATGATGTAATGCAAAAATCCCTAAACGTGAATAACGTATGGCACCAACACTTCACTCAAGAAGACACTTTTAGAAGAGACAGAGGGAGAGATGAAACTGACCTGGTTCTAAGAAGCCTCCACAATACCATAAAAATCCTTGTCGGCATGATGGTTAAGAGTGATAGGAATGAATCAAAGCAGACAAAGAATCCAATATTGATAAGCTGCAAATATGAAGTTACTCTTTTCATTAAATTCCCTAGAGTAGAAATTAAACTTCTTAAGTTACGGAAACATATCCAGAGTCCAAACAAAAGAGAGAGAAAACACATCTATAAAGTAAAAAAATTAGGCCAGCTTTACTTGCGGTGATATAGGTGGATTACAGATTCATTGTTTACTACTTCATTTAATTTTTCACTTAACAACCCAAGACCATCATTTTGGTTTTTACAGATTAAGTGTGTGCTATGAATCCCACCCAGAGAGGTGGACGTGACTTACCCCTCGCTTTCTTTTCAATGCATAAGTACACAAATGATAGATTTATTATATTTATCATATTCAGCATTTCAATCCACCAGATTGTCTCCACCATAATATGACTCCTCAAAAAGTAAACAACCTCTTACAGGATTAGTTGCATTAAGTTTGCAAGCAAACCATCTAAAGAAAGACAGAGACTTTACCAGCTCACAGCGCCATGGCAAACGAAAGATAGTATCATAAACTCGTTCCCGTTCTTTATCATTACCAAGGGTGGTAGTGCTCCTCAAGGAATTTCCGGCATGCACTTCTTCCAAGAAATATTTCATTGGTGACTTCTCCATAGGTATTGTATCTGAATGAGAATCACCAAGACTAAGAGAGCAATACAAGATGAAGTAGGGTATGACCTAAAAACATCTTCATTAACAGCAGGAGCAAAATCAACAAGAGGTTCAAAAGTTCTAGTCCCCAAAGATAACAGAAGAAGATTAAGAAAGCATAGTCATTTACAATACTTAACTCCGCTACCTCTGCTGCATGAAATACAATAAAAATTTACAATTGAAGTAGAACCTTCATGCTCTATAGGCATTAAAGTTAGTCTGCTCAAGCTAGATTTTCTGTTTCCTGTCTTCCATTTTTAATCTGATGATCTATATAAACGCACATGTTGAGTGTGGTACATGCTAACAAACTGAATACGAATACAATTCCAGAATTTAAAATAATCACACTTCCAGTCAATTTACTCAGAATATAGCAGCAGATAAGAGAGAGAAATCAAACTAAAAACCCTAACATCAGAAAATACGATTGATCAAGTAAACTTACAATTGGGATCTTCCGCCATCCATTCCTTCCAATCCAAAGTTCCATCTTTCTCCAATTTCCTTCCGTTCAATTCCGCCACCTGCTGACTGTTTTCCTTTCCGCCACCGCTCCAGTTCTCGGCGACGTCTTCCTTGGCAAAATCATCTTTCTTAGTGCTTCCACTATCATCACTGTTCACATCCGCACTCCCCCCGTTCACCCCGTTGTTACCCACATTTCTCTGCCTCAGCGCCGCGTAAACAGAGGAGAGCGTCACCTGCTGCACCTCGCTATCTAAATCCGGCACCAGGGCAGCAACCTCCGTGACTGTGCTCAGCGTACAGCTGTAATTTACATCTCCGCTGATCTCAGAGGTGTCCGAGACCGCGCTATCGGGACTCAGCGGAGATTTTCCTTTCTTGCTCTTCCTCTTCTTCCTCTTGCGGTGGGGGGGTGAGGCGGCGCCGTTGGGGATGGAAGGCGGATCGGAATGAGAACAGAGTTCAGCGGCCACGACGTCTTCATATTCGGCAAGGATGTCGAACGAAAGCTTACGATCGCCGGATCTCAACGCCATAGGCGACGATCGATGGTGGTTGTTTGAAATGCGAAAATTTTACGTGATGGTAACTCGGTAAGCATACACAGTGAAGGCACTCCGGCCAATGAGAGCTTGCCACGACTTTTATATTTATTCTTTTTATTTTTGATTTTTTGTTTTTAAGATTATTACGAGCTTGTGTCTCTCTCTATCTAGGTGCGTCAATTGCTCAAATATCAGTTACCTGAAATCGAAAATTTAAGAATTGGTATGGGACAAGCCTATTTCATTGGTTAATTAAATATCGTTTAGTTTGGTACCCGTTACGTTTTTTTTTAAATATATTTTTATTTTTATATTTTAAAAATAAAAGGTTTATATATCATAATAGTCATTTTTTCAAATAAATTAGTAAATAATAGTCACTTATATTAAAATATGTCAATTATAATCACTTTTAAATTTACTAATTTAACTTTAATGATCATAATTAAATAAAAAAATTGTCGGTGGTTAGCGGTGGTTACTGTTACGCCCCTAAAACATGGTCTACTGATGGTACGGAAGATGACTGAGGCAATGTAGAGGCGTGGTGCCAAGACACGACGTGACATGGTGTATGGCGTTGCGTCGGGGCAATGTGAGTGTTGTCCCGATGTGCCAAGGTGGGTGGCACAACAAGGGTGCCTGGTATGTTTGGAAAGCACACGCATCACTTGGTCGTGAGTTGCTCGAGAGGTGTCTGAGAGATGCCAAGACATGGCGGGAGACGGGCGCCGTGTCCTGCCGGACGTGGCACGACCTCAGTGCGCAAGGATGGTGCGAGACATTTGCGAGACACGGTCGAGACATGGGCCATGACATGGCACGTGAGACATTGGTCGAGACATGGGCCGAGGCATGGCCATGACATGGGTCAAGACATATGCAAGAGTGGGCCGAGACATGGTGCCGAGCAGAGCGGCACAAGGTGTTTAGTATGTTTTTGTTATATTTTAGTGTGCCATTTTGTCGTGTTTTGTGTGTTTGTCTTTTGTTTCGTGTCGTTTCGTTGTTCATTTTTACGTCGGTTTGTTTGTTTCATGTTTCGGATGTAGGATGAGGAAAGGAGAGGAAAATGGAGCTTGAAGTCGTGTCTCATATGTCACTTATGCAAAGCTGAGCAAAGCGGGAAGAACCGAAGAATGCACGAGACGAGAAACCAAGACGAGGAAGCAAAATATGGAGCCAGCGCCCCCTGGCACCCCAGCGCCTGCTGGGGTGCAGCACCAAAGATTTTCAGAGAGCAGGGCCCAGCGACCGCTGGCCCTGCAAAGGAAACGTGGCCAGAGACTCAAAGCCAGCGACCGCTTGCTGGCAGTTCCAAACGTGATTTTAAGTACTTTTTGCGTCATTTAGGGGGGTCCCAACTTGTAACTTGATTTAGAACTCATTTACAACACTTTTTACTGTTTTTCTATCATTACTACTTGGGTAATTTCAAATGATTGAAGGTTCTTCCAACCCCGTTTGTGGATTCTTAGTAAGTTTGCTCTAATGAACATTTCTATGGTTTCACTTTTATCTATGGTTGACTAATTACTTCTCTAGGGTTTGGTTACCTTTGTCTATGGTTTAATGCTTTAATTTGATCTTGTAATGGTTGTTTGATTTGCGCTTTATGAGTTTTATATGCTTGATCAACATGTTGAACTCTAAGATATGGAATAGGTTGTCATGAATTATTCTATGTCTCGTTTGTAATCAAACAACCAAGCCTATTAATCGGATTCGTAAAATAGGCAATTGTGTTTTGAATTGGTACCTCTCTTAAGTGTGATCTATACACGTAAGTGATTGTCACGGGTTAGCTTTAAGAACACGTAGGTGATTACCTAATCAACTTAGGAGAATCTAGTTAAAAGCATGATTTGATCAAATAAGCATTGAACCTAGATTTAAGATAATCGTTACTCTATACCTTTATTATCTTGTTTACCCCGTTTACCGTTTTCCGTTAATTTATCTATAATTCTTATCTCAATCGGATTTAGAGTGTTTTCGGATTTGTTTTATTTCATTAAAGTGCTTATAATCATTGTCCTGCATAGTCTTCCACGAGATTCGACATTCGGGTCGACTTTATGCGTATTACAACTCTTTAGTATACGTTTTTGGTCGAACACAAGGATGAGCGAGATTATCTGAGGATGTGCGAAAATGGAGCGCGAGGATGACGCGCGCTAGTGATCGAGACATGACCAAGAATGTCGCGCGAGGATGACGCATGCTAGTGATCGAGACACTGCATAGAATGGTACGTGAGGATGGCGCGCGCCAGTGACTGAGGACCGAGCTAGCCAGCTATCGAGACACGTGCGTGCATGGCGCGGGCGATGCACGGGCCGCGGAGCGACAGGCGAGCGATGCGCGCGGGCTATTTTGTACGTTTTTGGTCTCGTTTCCATTGTGTTTATGGTCTCATAATGCTTATATTTGTTGTTCGAGTTGATGTTTAGTTTTCTATATGCTACATTGTAGGTGAGAATCGACAAAAATAATTAACGAGACTTGAAAAGAGAAACGAGACGAAAAGACGAAGAAAAGGGCAAAATTATGCACTTGGCCGAGGATGGACCTAGCGGGCACTAGCCCCTAGTGCTCGCTAGGTCAAGAAGCTGAACCAGGCAGAACGAGGGGCTAGCGACCGCTACCCCCTAGCGGCCGCTGGCCCCTTGCACGGTGAACCAAGGCAGAACTTTGGGGTAGCGAGCGCTAAGCGCGTACACAAACAGAACATGGGGGTAGCGAACACTACCCCCTAGCGGTCGCTACCTTGGCGGATTTCCCTTTTTCTATTTAAACTCTTCACGCGCGATTGTTAGAGCGGACTCTCTTGGGCGCGATTTTTCGCTTTAATTTCTAGGGTTTAGACCACGAGAAAAAACACTATTAGTCTAGATTTATATTTCGTTGTTCGTTTTTGAATTTCATTGTGGATTCGTTCGTGATTCAAACCCGGAGTTCTTAATGCATTATTTTTCCTTTCAATTCGTGAGTTCTTTTACTGCTTTCTTTATTACTTTATGATTTCTTTTCTTCCTGCTCTTTTCTTGATTAATTCACAGTTCATTAATACAAACTGCTCAATCATGTTAATTAATCAATTCAAGGCATGTTTAAATTCAGTTCCTTTAATTCTTCGTTCTTAGATTTATGATTTAATCGTTTTATTAATTTTCGCCTAGGTAATTCGTATTTTAAATTCTCTAAATTCATTCGCTTAGGTAGATTAATTAGATTAGTTAAAATATCAAAACCCTTTCTTTTCAATTGCTTTCTGTTCTGCAACATAGATAAAGCCCTTCTTAGCCTTCCTTGAGAATACGATTTAGGGTCAACTTATCAATCCATAACGAACTCGTTCTCTTGCGAGTAACTTAATAAAATAAGTTGAAACACGGACCGCGGAGCAACGGGTGAGTACCGCGCGGGACACATATAGTGGGCGAGTAGTTAACATCAAACTCCGCGTGAGCCATGAATTGTGGGGGGAGCAGTTAGCAACAAACTCGCACAAGATGCTCCGGATGGCACCACATGGCGTCGTATTTGAATGTTAGGCCTGAGATTTATGTAAAGTCTAGTGAAGGGGGCCTTGTACTTCACAAACTATATATATTAGGCCTTGAGCTGCATGTCCAAAAGAGAGTGAGAGAGTTGGATGGTTGTATGCAAGTCTTAGTGCCTTTTGTGTGAGAAATAAAAAGATTGGGAGTTAGTATCCCGTAACCTTAAGTGTGTCCCTAGTTACTTTATTCTGATGCATAAACGAGTGTTGTAGGTAAGGCTTGGGTGGGGCAATCAATCCAAACACGAGCGTGAGTGCTTGTTTGAGAAGACTGTTCAAGTTTGAGGACTTGGCGCACGGGGGCGAAAAATTCGGGATATCCGAGCAACCCCCGTGACAGTTACCATGTTAACAAATATTGATATTTCTTTGACAAAACTCATTCCTCTCGTCCAATTTCACATCAAATTCACAAAACAATCTCTCTAGTTCACCCTGTCAAAATATTAGAAGTGATATAGTTGTTGGATCCTCCAAACAATGTCGTTGTTGTCATAGAAATTCTGCAAGAATTATTGCATATAGGTAATTTCAAGTGCGATGGTTGTGATAATCCTAAATATCAAGAGATTGAAAGTATAATATGGTGAGGATGAATTTGGGATGATTCGTATATTCTTCTTCATGTCATCGTTCGAATATGTTAACTAGTGATGAATTTTGGATGATCCGTATATATGTGTGTGTGTGTATATATATATGTGTATGTATGTATGTATGTATATATATGTATGTATGTATGTATGTATGTATGTATGTATGTATGTATATATATATATATATCATATTTTTGTGAGTGAATAACTGATGTTCGTAATTGCACGAAATTGAACGATTATATCACTAATCATCTTGTTAATGTTGTTTTGTTATTTATTTCTTCATTCAGTTTTATATACTATAATTGAACAATTACACGACTAATGCTCTTGAAATGTGGTTTTATTATTTATTTCATCATTGAGTTTATATGTTGCAATTATGTCAATTGTTATACTTTTTTATATTTGTAGATGAGGTTGATATATGTTATTGTAACATTTAGAGGGCAATGGATGAATGATGATTATGTTGGAGGTGAAAAACGATTATACTAGTTCCTGAAAAATGATTTTACATTCAATAATCTACTTAGTCTATTAATATTCATACATTCAAAGTCACTAATGGATAAAAGAATTATGTTGTTGATTTGAATCTCAAAAGTTGTAGAGTGTTCGACCTTAATCTAATTTCATGTTCTCATGCAGTTGCAGCTATCGGGTATGTTTTTTCTTCTTTTGTCTTTACAATATTTTATCATTTTCATGTTACTGATCTATAGTATTTGTTTCAGAAAGTGCAAATATTCATTTGTGTCTTATGTATCTGAATATTATACAATGAAAATTTTGCGTGACATGTATTCTCATGATATCTATCTTATGTCACACCGGGATGATTGGCAAGTTGCATGTGAGATTGCATCAAAAGTTGTTGTAGTTCCTCCCAACCTAAAACAAGCTGGAAGACCCCACACATCAAGGATTCGTGCCACATCAGAGTCTTCCTCTAGAACTCGTCAAACCTTGATCAAGATGCAAGCAAATTGGTCACTATCTAATGTCCTGCAATCAGATTATTTGTAGTCCACGAATTGAAGCTATTACTCTTCCACAAACTCGTCGTCGTAATGAATGTGGTATTTGCCATCAAACTAGTCACAATCGTAGGACATGCTCATTCAAGTATAGTAGTAGTAATTGAATATTTTTGTTAATTTTTTCATTTCTAAACAATGTTATTTTTTAACAGTACGAGTTTCAATTATATATCATGTTAATGCCTTATTGTTTCTATTTTTTATTGTATTTCAATGGTAAAACATGTTGTAATTCATTTTTTAATTACACGAGCACAACAAGTTTTTGATTGTGCTTGTATAATCACATACGCAAGATGCAAGAATACTAAGAGAATTACACGACGAGTTTTTGTTGTATTCGTGTAATCACACGACCAAAATTTGGCAATAACAAGGTAATGATACGAGCACGACGAGATTTTGTTGTGTTCATGTAATAACACGATAAAAATTATAGAATAATATATAGATAAATACACGAGCACGACGAGTTTTGGATATGTTCGTGTAATCACATTTCACGTGTACAACAAAAAATAACATGACCAAATCCAAATTTAGTTGTCCTCATGTAATTACCTACAACATCATCATTACACACCAAACTTGTTAATCACATCAAATATTACATAGTACACCTAAATGAATGAAACATAAAATTGATTTCTATTTTCAAAATCGATAGGTGCGATTTCACTTTGTGCGCTTGGAAGTTGAAGCGTTTCTGATAATTCAATGCATTCAAATAATTTGAACCGCCCAATTAATGAAGGTTTAGGAATGAGCTAAAATGATGCTGAAAAGGTTTAGAGCAAGTAAAGGGTATAATTGTAAATATGACCATTTTTTACTTTTTTTTAAGAGGCTATTATTTACTAAATTGTTTGAAGATTGATTAAATATGAGCTTGCCCCAAAAATAAATTTAAATTAATAATAATTCGATATAAATATAATCAAATTTAATTTAATAAATATTTTTTAATAATTATAAAATATAAAATATATTATTATATACACTTGTATTTGGTCAGTACTAGTTACTCGAGTATCGTTATTTTTTAAAATTTAAGAATCGATAATTGATATTTTTAACAATAAATCGGTACTCAATTACTAGTTCTCAATCCTTTATCGATTCAGTATCGATTTTTTTTCGAGAACTAATTACCGATTGACACTCATATCTCTATCATATATAGGATATGAATTTGATCTCAAATTGAATAAAGGTAATATTGAAAATTTACAATCATAATCAATTTTTAGTATAAATGAGTTAAAATGGAAATAGCTTTAATATGATATAACTAATTTAAAAAATGAGTGAACTTATATTAAATAAATAGAAAAATAAAATAAAAATTATTTATGAAATATATTTAATTTTCTATGCAAAGAGTTATATTCATTATGCTCAAGAGTTAATAAGTCGATTAATGAAAAAGTATGATGCATCTTTATTACCAGGTCATTACTTATTTATATTTGAATTTATTCATGTTTTGAATTTGATTTATAACTATATGTTAAATTTGTATTTTATTTGTTATATTTTGAATATTTATTTTTTAAAAATATATAATTATACAAACTTCTCCATATATATTAAAATTATATATTTCAAAAATAAAAAAAAATAGATTAAAATTATAAATTTTCAATCCGAAAACAATCATATCGATTTGATTAATTCGAACCGAATAAACTGAAAAATTGGAATAAATTAACCCGATTTTTAATTTTGTTCAAAAATATTGTGTTATAAGAAAAGTTGGTATAAATTTTAAAAAATATTTATATTTTTTGAAGTTGAATAATTTCCTTATAGATTTATTTAAAATATTTTATCTAGGGGTGAACAACGGTTCGGTTCAGTTAAAAATCGAACCAAAACTCTAAAATTAAAATTTAAAATTCGGTTTCGATTCAATTTTCGGTTATCCAAATTTCGAATTATATATAATTTTTTTAATGACAAATTTATTGTACTTTGCACTCATTAATACACAAATTATCTAAATAAAAAAAATTATTCAATTTTGTATATGATAATTTACAACATAGAATAAACACTAAAAATATTAATTTATTCAAACACTTTCAATTTTTAAGTTTACTCATTCAAATTATATATAAGTTTACTTTCCTTTTTATTACATGTTTTAGTTTTATGTTAAGTCTTTAGAATTTAAAACTTGTGATTGTTATATTGATAAGATTTTGTAACAAATACTAATTAGATTTAAGTATTATATTAATTTATTTTAATTTATAATATATTAATTAATATATAATAATATTCGATTGGTTCGGTTGAAAATGAACCGTTTTACTAAAACCGATACAAATCAAATAATCGAACCAAATTCGTATATTTTAAAATCGATCCAAACTGACCTAACATCAATGGTTCGGTTTGGTTCGATTTTTGCTCACTCCTAATTTTATCCCTTAAAATAAGAAATTTGTTGTTATTTTTTATTAGCATTTATTGATCAGGGTATGCTTTAAAAATGGAATTTGTTGTTATATATGAAAAAATGGATGATTTAAATTTATTTTTATGTAACACAACGATATCTATTTTCATTACAATCAACAAAAATATATATAGAGTATATATATAGTTTCCCTATGTGTAGCAGGTACAATTTAAAGTGTACACGACTGATGTGACAGACCACATATGTACATAAATAATACTCTCTCCGTCTCACTAAGCTTGACACATTTCTAAAATAGTAGAAATTATCTCTTTAAAAATGTGTGGACCCTACCACCTTTATCACTCTTACACTACTTTATACACTCTCCTTAATAACCGTGCCCAAAAGTTTTGTGTCATCCTTATTGGGACGGAGGGATTAATTTATTGATACAATTTTTATTAATTTTTACTTTTCGACTAAAATTTATTAATTGTGGTATAATATAATATTTATTTTTATATAACATAATAAAAAAAATGAAATTTATAGTATTCATATGCATATATGACATTTACGTGGCTTGCCGAATCGTTGATACATTAAGTTATGTATACGAGTTATTCTAATATATACATATACAATAATATTGATTAAACATACGAACTATCCTATACTTATTTATTTAATTAATTATTTTTAGTGTTTTGATTAATATTAAAAATAATGTTTTAAATTATTTTAATTAAGTTATTCGCAATAGAACAAAGTCATTATAGATTAATAAGCTGACTCAAGTAGTATTCTAAAGGAAGACTAAATATGGCTTCATCTACGTTGTTTTAAGAAAGTAATTTAAATCCTAAATTTATTAATTACTCAGGCGTGTGAAATTAAAGGAATTGAAAAACAAATTATCTAGGCGAGAATTAAGAAAGCAATTAAATTCTAAGTCTAAGAACGAGGAATTAATGGAAATAAAGCATGACATGCTTCGATTGATTGATTAATATGAATAATGGATAAAGAGATTAATAATTCAAACTTAATCAAAAAGGAAACCACAAGTAAGTAAAAGCTATAAACAAATAAGAAAGCAATAAGAACTAACGAAATTAAGGAATAAACAATGCAATAATAATAGATGTCTCCGAGTTGAATCCTGATCAAATCCAGAACGAAAATAAATAGCAAAGTATGAATTTGAAGTAATAAAACTATCTACGGTGTTTTCTCTCTTGCTTCAAAACCCTTGAATGAAAAGTGTATCCAAAATTCACCTAAAGGGGTCTTTAAATAGTAAAAAGGATCCCGCTTGGCTAGTGCTCGCTAGGGGGTAGCGGACGCTATCCCCACGTTCTGTCATGGGAAAAAACACTAGGGCTAGCGCTCGCTAGCCCCACGTTCTGTAATAGGGAAAATCATTGGGGCTTCCCCTCGCTAGGGACCAACGCTCGCTAGCCCCATGTTCTGTCTTTGGTCTTGGCAAGGTGGCTAGTGGTCGCTTATGTCCTTTCTTCACCAATTTGAGAGCTAGCGGCTGCTAGGGGCTAGCGACCGCCACCCTAGCGCGCTGCTAGCTCTCTTTGTTGTGCCTTTTCGCCCTCGTTTCTCTTCTCGATCATTAATGACTCCCGTTTGTTCGACTCTTTAACATGAGATAATAAATACGACAACAAGAGGCTAAAACGGAACAACAAAGATGAGAAGTGATAAAAAGCAAAACATTATCAATCCAACATGCACGAGAAACGAGACCGAAAATGAGCTAAACAACCCTCCCCCCCCACACACACATACACAATACCTTGCTTGTCCTCAAGCACGTCTAGGCTCAAAAATGATACGGAGATTTCAAAACATGAAACGAGTTCAACCATGTAACAACATCATATTCATTGTGAATGTCTTAAAAGGGATCAAAAGACTATCACACTTAATCACTACTACGTGTTTTCCTCGTAATGCAATATCAATCTGATCAAACCTCAAAAACACGTGAAGATATGATTATTCAACAACTCAAAGCTAGCATTTTATTTCTTTTCTTTTCTCTCTTTTTTTTTTATATCAAATCGCGATAAGATGGTGTTAGATAAAACAATGGTCACTAGATGTGATCATCGGCATAAACCGAGTATCCTACTGTAGTTTCCCACACACATTCATATAACATAATATAATTCAACTTTTGTGAGGAAGAGGGGTATAGTTCTTATCACCTTCAAACCAATACTCAAAGCGATTCAATTAAGGGTCATTCGAGCCAAAAATAACAAAGAGGGGGTTATATGGCCAATGTTCACGAGATGAAAAATTTAGAGGTTATCTAAAGGGTTCTCATGCTCATGGTATCCAGTGGAGCAGAGACCTCCCAACTTGATAACTCTTGAATAAGAGTTATTATTGTTTCTCTTTTTGCTCTTTGTTTTGTTATTTTATTGCGTCTCAGGTTTTGTTTTATCTTTGTAGTGTTTTTATTTTACTACTTTAGTATTTTGTGTTGGAGAAAAGATAATGTTTAATATATAGGTGTTTTATGTAGGAAGTAAAGCATTTTGGGGTATTAATGCTGACTGGGCAAAAGCTACAAAAAGGAAAACTACATGTGTACCCAAAGCTAAAAGACAAAACAAGAGTGCTAGTGAATGACTGAAGGGCAACTTAATAATTATCACTTCCTATTTTGGAGTAACCTAGTAGCTAGGGAAAAGAACCAGCCGTAATACACAGGGGAGAGAAGAGCCGTTGGGTTTGTAGGAGAACTCCATTGGAGAAGGAAGAAGCTCACCTTTAGGGAAAGTAAGAGATGGAGAACTAAGGAAGAAGATTGAGAAATCAACTTCCATACACTCTTACTCTTTTATTTCTCTCTTTTATCATCTGTAATCTGAACTTAAGGATGTTGAACAACACCATGCTATTTTCAGTTTTAATTTCCTTCATGAGTTAAACATTATAGACTTGGGTTTGGATGAACTTATGCTATGATATATTTCATTTTTAGCTCGTACTTCTGTTGCTCTCTACTATTGTTCATTCAAGTGATTTGTCTCTTTAATCTCTTGTTGTTAGCTTGATCACCTAATAATAGGAGTTACCCTTAGTTAAATCTGGAAAGGTTAATTATGGTGGAAATACTTGAATGTCACATGTGTTAAATAACATAAGAATATGTATTTACCTTGTGTGGCTTGTGTGAATGATGTTAAACTACTGAATATTTGATTTACTGAACTAGATATAAGAATATATTAGTTTAGTAATCGAATATAGTCATAGGAATTTGGAAAAATCGTATGCAATTGATGATTCACGCCACTGTAGTATTTTGTTGAGGAAACGATGTAGCAATATTGGTCTGTTCATGAATGAAGCATAAAGGACTAGTCTAAAGTTGAGCTCTATTTAAATCGTTTATTGTCTGAACTTTTTGTGCTCTCAATTTTCAGTTCTTAGTAATCCTGAGTTTATCTAATTATTTTGTTTTAATTCCAGTTTCTTATAGTTTAGTTATTGAATTTATTTGTCTCTTTAAGTTCTAGTCGGAAACTCCAAAATATTGATTTAAATTTCCCGTCATTTTTTATTTTCTTCTTGGTTGAACGTGCATAAGACTTTATTTACATTCCTTGTGGATATGATCTTGGAATACTTCATAATATTAATTGTTGATTGCGTGCATTGTGTATCCTAATTTTTAGAACTGTATTCTCGAGCTTTACAGTGATTTTTTTTCGATGAGCTCTTTTATTTATTTTTATTTATTCTTTTTAATTCTTTTGTTCGAGAATCATTAGCTATCAAAATAAAACATGGAGATATATATCTCCTGCACCCTCAAACTTAAAAATAAACATTGTCCTCAATGTTTGAAAGTATTCTCAAATATATCTCACAAAACACCACCCTTATTCTCCCTCAAAACAACTCACAAAAAAGACTTTAACTCAATAAGACATTCAAAGGTGCAGTCAAAAGGATATTAACATGAAAAGACTCGGATATAACTGGGTATTCTAAAACAAATGGCTAATAAAGCTCAAAGGAGGTTACTAGGGAAATATACATGTGAGGGTAGACTTGAAAGGCTCAAACGATCTAAAAAATGCCTAAATCATTTCCTAATTCCAATGCAATGCACATGTCATATCCAAGAAATAACAAATCATCCCAAAACAAGAATTTCAAAATATTCAATCAAGAGAGCTTCGACATAACTAAGTTCGTTTCAAATGACTTTTCAAAACTAAAGCAAAATTACGGTAAAAGATTTTAAGATTAACCAAGAAAATGAACTTTCCAAAACATGCAATCCGTATTACCAAACAATCCAAAGAAATCATCTTGGAACTCCCTCCATCGAATCATTAATTAATCTTTGCCAAGCCAACTAGAACCAACACCAAATAAACGGAAAACAATACAAAAACCAACAAAACACAAAACACAAACAAACAAAAGAACGACATAAAGAAGAAAATAAAACAAAATAACATGGAGAAGAGACAATAGTAAAAAAATACTCCCCTAAAATTCTTTGGAATCGTCCGAAGAAGCTGTAGGAGTTGTAGTGGGATCAAGAGCTGGGGGATTCCAAGGTTGCGTGAGCGTGGCTGGGAATAGAGGAAATGAAGCATTTGGTTGGCCAAAGATGTGCTGGAAAGACTTCTTCTACGCGATGTCCCGCTACTCTTTGTACATATCAGATTTGCTGCAACAACATTTCCGCAAAACATAACAGAAGCACAAATACACTCAGACTTGTATTTTTTTCTACAAAATCTCTATCTTTGCATAACATAGCTCAGGTTCCAACACCTCCAAACTTGCTTCCAATACTCCATATCCACCAAATCATTCTTGATAATTTGTAATAATCTGTTTACCACACTGCAAAACACCAAACAAACAACGAAATCAAAAATCAAAACCAACTAAAAACAAAGGAAAAAAATAAAAATGTTTATTTTAATTCGAGTTGTCCTAAAGATGATGCTTGAAATCTGAGACAACCCAAACCACCATTTGATCAAGATTTGGTGAATAGGATAAAGGTCTTCTCATGATCGATCTCTCCATCCCAGTAGTGCTCTTTTTGCTCCCTTTTCACTAGGAAATCTCGACTCAATAAGGTTAAGTTTTTTGTATCCAGTATGGTCCAACCAATTCCCTCTCTGTTTTTCTTCAAGACATCAAGCAACAAAAGTTCATAGTCTGCATTGGGAGATACTAAACTTTTCATGGATGCACTTGCTTTAAGTCACAAGTAAAAATCTTTCATATTAGTAAGCAAATGATCCAACTCGAATTGTGGTAGCTCTTCAATGAAATCTTTAGAAGATTTTACACTCTGTTTCAACCGCTCCAGTAACTCGAATTTTGTTCCAAACTCGGCAACCTTGTGTTGTGGTTCTGCCCAAGTGACTTGAGCTTCTTCCTCATTTTTCATTTCTCCAAGTTTAGAAAATTCCAAGTTTGCTTTGTTAGCTTCCGAATTATCAAGCTCACTTAAAGCACAAAATTTCTCCATTTCATCTGGAAACTTCAAAGAGTTAAAAGCATTGAAGGTTACATGTTGGTCGTTGATTCTCATCGGGATCTCTCTTTTCTAGACATCAATTGAAGTCCAGCCCGTAGCAAGAAACGGTTTGCCCAAGATAATCGGAACATCCATGTCGGCTTCATAATCAAGAATGATGAAATCTGCCGGAAAGATGAATTGATCAACTTGTACTAACACATCCTTTATTTTTCCTTCCGAATGTGCCATCGAGCGATCTGCCAACTGGAGGGTTACTGTGGTCAGCCTTGCTTCTCCAATACCCAACTCTTTGAAGATTGAGAAAGGCATAAGGTTTATACTTGCTCCCAAATCACATAGAGCTCTCCCCACATCTCTTCCTCCAATGGAACATGGTATGGTAAAACTCCCTGGATCTTTAAGTTTCGGTGGGATCTTGCTCTTAAAAATGGCGCTGCTACCTTCCGTCAAAGCCACTGTCTCAAACTCCCCAAGTCTTCTCTTCTTTATCAAGATATCCTTAAAAAATTTCACATAATTCGGCATATGTTCCAAGGCCTCCACCAAAGATTTGTTAATGTGTAGCTTCTTTAAAACATAAAGAAATCTCTGGAATTGAGTATCTTGTTTCTGTTTCTCAAAGCGCTGAGGAAACGGGGGTGGCAGATTCATGGATTTATGTACTCCTTCATTTTGCTACTAAAATGCTACAGCGTCTGGGAGCACGGCAGCGTTTGGATTTTTTCCTTCTTTTTCCATATCAACACTCCTTTGGATTGAAGTGGGCTCGGTTGGCCATTGTGATTTTTCATCATTAATATTTAGCTCTTTTCCACTTCTCAACGTCATCGTCTTACACTGCTCCTTGTCTTTCATTGGATTCTCCGTGTCACTAGGCAAGGTTCCGTAAGGTCTACTTTTCAACTAGTTAGCTAATTGTCCCACTTGAACTTCCAAGTTTCGAATCGAGGCTGCCTGACTTTGCATTATAACGTCTGCTTTCCCCATGAATTCCTTCATCATAAGCTCTAACATATTGGCCTTAGGAGCTTGGGCAACGGTGTGTTGACTTTGGTGTTGAAAACCTTGTTGAAAGTTTTGCTACGGCGGCTCCTACCCTCCACTAGAACTTCCTCTTGATTTGTCCATGAGAAGTTTGGATGATTTCTCCACCCCGAGTTATAGGAGTTGTAGTACGGATTATTTTGATTGAAGTTCCGATTTTCCATATAACAGACTGAGGGTGGATTAAATGGACAAACTCTCAAAGGAATGTCCTTCCCCACAATAGACACAAGTAACATTCGTCACGGCTTGCACTACTGGTGTGGCTATTGTCTGATTCATCTGGTACAAAAGTTCTTCATCATATTGTTCATAGAAGCAATTTATGCGGTTAAAGCTGTCAAAGCATCAATATCATGGATACCCGTCATTTTTCTCCCCGTAGGAGCTCTAGAATTCGACCATTGGTAATTGTTGGTGGCAGTCCTCTCCAAGATCTCGTATGCCTTGTCATAAGACTTTGACAAAATTTCTCCATTCGCTGAAGCATCTAGAACCATAAGTGTTAGGCCATTCAATCCATTGTAAAATGTTTCCATTTGAATGCAATGAGGTATCCCATGGTGCGGGCACTTCCTCAATAGCTCCTTCAATATCCCCTATGCTTCATTAACTGATTCATCGTCAAGTTGTTGGAAGGAGATTATCTCATTTTTCAATTTAGCATTCTTTGTTGGAGGGAAATACTTCAAGAGAAACTTCTTCGCTAGCTCATTTCACGTAGAAATAGAATCGGATGACAAGGTGTTGAGCCAAGACCGACATTTATCCCTTAATGAGAATAAAAATAACCTCAATATTAATGTCTCCGCTATGACTCCCGCGAATTTAAATGAATCACTAACTTCAAGGAAAGACTGAATGTGAAGATGCGGATCCTCTGTGGCTTGCCCATTGAACTGCCCAACAGTTTCAAGCATCTGAAACATCACAGGTTTAAGCTTGAATTGTGGAGCATGTACCTTAGGTCGAAGAATCCCAAGGTTCATTACATTAAACATCGGGGCTGCATAGTCTCTAATAGCCCACTTTCTGTCATCCGCCATGGTGATGACATTGTCCTGGTTCGCTCCTCCTTCATCTTCATTATTTTCATTGTTCTCAATTACCAAATGTTCTTGGTTCCCTAGAACCGATGCTGCCATCTTCTCGTTCACTTGTTTTTTTTTTTTGGTTTTCTTAACCTTCTAAATGTTCATTCGATCTCCGGATCAAAGGGTATCAACTTCAGTCCTCCTTCGGTCATACACTAATTAGTACATGTAATCACCACAAACAGAGAAACGAATTCAGACCTTAAAATAGAAATAAAAATAAACTAAATTATAGCTAAACATGCACTAGAAATAAATTTCATTCCCCGGCAACGGTGCCAAAAACTCGTTGTGTGTAAAATGATGTACACAATTTATAATGCGCAAGTGCACGCAATCAACAAGTAATATTAGGAAGTATTCCAAGATCATATCCACATGTAATACAAATAAGGTCTTATACAAATAATGATGGGAAATTCAAATCACTGTTTTGGAGTTTCCGACTATAACTTAAAGAGACAAAAAAAATTTAATAACTAAACTATAAGAAACTAGAATTAAAACAAAATAATTAGATAAACTCATGATTACTAAGAACTTAAAATTGAGAGCACAAAGTTCATACAATAAACGATTTAAATAGAGACTCAGGTTTAGACTAGTCCTTTATGCTTCATTCATGAACAAACCAATATTGCTACAATATTTTCTCAGCAAAATACTACAGTGGCGTGAATCATCAACTGCATACGATTTTTCCAAATCCCTATGACTATATCCGATTACTAAACTAATATATTCTTATATCTAGTTCAGTAAATCAAATATTCAGTAGTTTAACACCATTCACACAAGCCACACAAGGTAAATACATATTCTTATGTTATTTAACACATGTGTCATTCAAGTATTTCCACCATAATTAACCTTTCCAGAATTAACTAAGGCTACTCCTATTATTAGGTGTTGGTCCCGCAAGATCAAGGTTTGGTGTGTGCCGGTGGGGGGGGGGGGGGGGGGGGATACACCAAAAACAAAATTTTCAGTTTACTTGACTAATTAACTAGAGAGATTAAGCTTTCTCTAAATGAGATTGCTAAGTTTGACAGACCAGATCGCTGACCAGGTTCACTACCAAATCGACTTAGTGATCTATCCAGACAGATTCTCTCTTGTGAGTTACACTTAGTAGATAGCATGAGTGATCTTGTTATCTATCAGAGTGTAGTGTACGGAATATGGTGGATTTAGTGTGTTGCTCTTATTAGAAAACCTTAATAAACACTTAAGTCAAATATATTAAGAGATTGATTAAACAATGCACATTTGAATACAAGTGTTGGGTTAGTGAATAAACAACTGAAAGATAAAAAACGTAAAGTAAAGAACACAGTTGTTTTTACGTGGTTCGGAAAACCCCCTACGTCCACGATTCAATCAAAACTAGATTGGATATCCACTACTTAGGACACTCTCTTCTTTATACTCGCTGAGAACGAGCCACAAGTTCCGGTCAAAACTAGAAAGAAACTTGTGCACGAATAAGGGTCGTGTCCCTTACAACTTGTAGATAAATCTGCTACAAGGTAACTTCATGTTAATCCACTAGAAAACTACTAGCTAGACAAGATATCTTCCTTCTTCTTCTCTATAAGACAGACTTGAATCGAGTTTGGTGTGATTTTGACCACGAACGACCTGAGCACGATCTGGATTGTGAAATCTTCTCGTAAAATGCTTCAATGGTAGAGTAGATTTCTTAGTAGAGTTTCAGCTTGCTTGTAAAATCTTAAGTTGATAGTTCAGTTGATCAGATCTCCTACAGATTTTGTTCCAAGCTATTATAGGTGCAGAATTTGAAATTCTAACCGTTGTGGTTGATTGGCGTTACATAAATGTTTATTGTCAATCAAAGATATGAGTCCTTGATTTGATCATCTTGTCTTGTAGGAATGGTTGACTGAATCTCTCTGACATGGAAAACAGATGGCTAATTGATCTATTTCCTTTCTTTGAGCATCGAATGATTCACCTTCCTTCTTGATCTCTGATTTGATTTTCTTTCCTTCTACGTGAGATTTGATGACGTGGCATAAGGATAGGATTCTTTCCAAGTACATTTGGATGACGATTTGCATACCAGATGACTTAGATAAAATATCAGATGACTAGGTGAAAATACTAGATGACATATTGTATATCTGGATCTTTAACCAAGTCTCCATCTCAGTGAGCAGGTTCACTCTTCCAAGCTGGTCTGGTCAACCAGATCACGTTCACTTTCCAGCGAGGTGGTCTGGTCCAAAGTAGCTCCAAAAGTTAATACAAGCAACTGGATGCAATCTGCTTTTGACCAGATTGAGTGACCTTCATCAGGTGATCTGCTTGCTTCAGGTGAGCTGGTCTGCTTTGATGATCCAGAAGACTATCTAACCAGATGACTTGCTATAGGACAAAATACTTAAAATATTTAAGTCCTTTACAATTAGTCGTCAGCTAATCTGGTCTAAGAAAGAACAGGCTTGCTCTCTATCAGATTCAGTTAATATTATAGTGATCTGTTACTTGTTGAGCAGGCTAGGTCTAGCAAACATAACATGAAATAAATCTAAGTGTGGTTCGAAAGAGCATCATCAAAACTAAATTTTGTGAAGGGTTCCCAACATTAGGTGATCAAGCTAACAACAGGAGATTAAAGAGACAAATCATTTGACTGAACAGTAGTAGAGAGCAACGGAAACACAAGCTAAAAATGAAATATATCAAAGCATAAGTTCATTCAAACCCAAGTCTAGAATGTTTAGCTCATGAAGGAAATTAAAATTGAAAATAGCATGGTGTTGTTAAACATCCTTAAGTTCAGATTACATATGATAAAAGAGATAAATAAAAGAGTAAGAGTGTATGGAAGTTGATTTCCCAATCTTCTTCATTAGTTCTCCATCTCTTCCTTTCCCCCTAAAGGTGAACTTTTTCCTCCTCCAATGGAGTTCTCCTACAAACCCAACTGCTCTTCTCTCTCCCCTGTGTATTATTGCTGGTTCTTTTTCCTAGCTACTAGGTTACTCTAAAATAGGAAGTGATAATTACTAAGTTACCCTTCAGTCATTCACTAGCACTCTTGTTTTGTCTTTTAGCTTTGGGTCCATATGTAGTTTTCCTTTTTGTAGCTTCTACCCAGTCAGCATTAACACCCCAAAATGCTTTACTTCCTACATAAAACACCTATATATTAAACATTATCTCTTCTCCAACACAAAATACTAAAGTAGAAAAATACAAACACTACAAAGATAAAGCAAAGCCTAAAACTCATTAAAATAACAAACAAATAGCAAAAAGAGAAACAATAATAACTCTTATTCAAGAGTTATCACAACTCAATCCTTAACATATACGCACAATGGAAACAAGTCTAGTAATTCAAGCAATCTATACCCACATGAACCATGCTCGAGGTCATCACATCAATCAATCACACAGAGGTGCCCCATAGAAAACAATGATCAAATACAATAACTAATCACCCAATTAAAGAACACACAACTGCAAGTCATATCGGTGTATAATGAAAACAAGTTTCTATCAAAATCAATCACTAATCATCCAAGAACTAGAATTCGAAAGCGTAGCAAACAAGTATATAAGCTCATACACACAAGACAAAACATGTCGTATATATATCAAATTTCATGTCAACCCCCCTCCCGACAAAAAGATAAGCAATGTCCTCATTGTGAAATAGTAATAACCACGAGAGGGAAATGAACTACCCGGGAAAAGAAAAATATGTGGCGGAGACAGTGCTGATCAGAAACAAATTCGAAGCCAACTGCAAGAGAAACACAAGAAAACAAACAAAATAGAAAAATAGAAAAAACATACTAAACTCAACCCAAACACACACGAAAGAAAAGAAATAAAGGAAATACGTGCTAAGTAGCAGTGATTTGTTACTTCTGATTCGGTGGTGGAGAAAGATCAAAGAGGGCCCAATTGGACCACTGCGCATTCAACTCTACAACGCGCCGGTTGTTCTCAACTACTTGTTGGTGTTGCTGAGCCGACTGCTCCTGTGCCAATCGCCATAAGCGGGTCTGCTCAAAGAGAAGATCATGGGTAGCAGTCACATGTTGCTCAATCCGTTGTTGGCTCTGAGTCATAGAGCTAATTTACTCTCGAAAATTACGGTACAAAGTACGAGCCTCGTCAGCGAAGGTACCAAAATTCTGCTGAAACGTGCCAAAGTCCTAGCTAAAAGCTCCAAAGTCGGTGCGACATGCTGCGAAATCAGTGCTAAAAGCCTGGAACTAAGCACTTAGTTGATCAAGGCTCCTTGTGGAGGAGGAATCGAGGCCAAAAGGATTCTGGCCGGATGATGTGCCGGCATAACCGGAGGATGTGTCAGCAAGAAAGGCATCGGACATCTGAGCATCCTCATACTCATCCTCCTCTAATATCTCCAAGTCGCTAGAGGGAGGTGGAGGGTTAGCGGTAGCAACATCCATCTAGTTGGTATGATTGACGTCACATTTGCGTGTCGGGGCGGCTACCAACGGTAGTCCGCCGTGTAGATGCGTGCCTTCTTGAGCTCAGAGAGATCGATATGGGTCCAGTAGACGGTGTCAGAGGGATCAAGGTGCTCCAGGTCAAATACGTCGAAATGTTGGTCTATTGTCGAGATTACTAGTGGAAGAGTGGCGTGATACCGGGATGTGGCTATCATATTCTTAAAGGTGGATAGAGTACAATAGGCGGCACACACCCGGATGCCCTGGCTCACACAGTGGAGAAGGTAGAGCTCCACGTGGTTGACTTTGTTTCCCTGCTCCTTGTCGGTTTACGCCAAAACCTATGCAAAATACACAACACATTGTCTCGAATAAAACCCGTTGGCATCCCTCTGGATTTCCAATTATGGAATCCCGATAGGCCGTTCCAAGCGGCATTCAAGTTAAATCGAGAAGGTGGGATTTGATCCCCGACATTTTTGCCGTGGAAACTCATTATCCGACACAATTGAGAAACATACAAACAACGGGGCACTTCCTGCAAACGGAACTGACATCATGTAATGTCCGCAGGCACATCAAGCGTAGATAAAAACTCATGTGTTAACACTTTAGAATATTTATTAGACATTCTAGCGTACTTCTTCAAGCATAAAACATCCAGATAACGTTCTAATTCGACAGTCCAACGTAAATTATTCAACAAATTCTAATCTAGAGTGTGCGCCGGAGTTACCTCATGTCGAGTCCACCGTTTGTTGAAACGGTCCTCCAAATCGGTTTGGATGAGGAACGGGTAGTTGAAATCCTCCCGAAGGTCCTCGGGTCCCTCTTGTGGTGGTTGGGAGCTACTGGCGGCGTGTTCTCTGGCGCGTTGCTTTGTTCTTGCCATAGCGAAAAGAAAAGGTTAAAACGGAGTTCGCTAGAGAGAGGTGGTGGCCGGAGTAGGTGGCAGCGATGGCGGCAGGCAGTGGCTATGGACTGGCGGCGATAAATCTTGACATGCTTCGATTAATATGAATAATGGATAAAGATATTAATATTTAAACTTAATCAAGAAGAAAGCCACAAGTAAGTAAAAGCTATAAACAAATAAGAAAACAATAAGAACTCACGAAATTAAGGAATAAACGATGCAATAATAATAGAAGTCTCTGGGTTGAATCACGATCGAATCCACAACGAAAGAAAATAGCAAAGTATGAATTTGAAGTAATAAAACTATCTACTGTGTTTTCTCTCTTATTTCAAAACCTAGGCGAAAGGAATACACAAAAATAATATATGTAATCAAACCAAAATAAGATCAAACGAAACAACTGTCTAATCTATATGTATTTTAATATTTATACTTTTTGTAATCATAATTTATTTACCAAATACATATTGAACTCATCCAATCATAAAATTATTATTAATAATTTTTGTAATCATAATTTATTTACATAATTATACCACCTAATTTTTCTAATACAGAAAAAAAGTATTCATAAATAATCTTAAATCTCTGATGTTTATTCGAAAAGATATTCCAAAATATAATCAAAGTTATTAAAATATAAAATAGTAAAATATAACTTATGTATTTTAAATATTTGTAGAGCATATCTATACTTATGTACTATATATAAAACATGAATCCAAAATTAGAAATCAATTTGAATGATAATTTTGTAAATAAATTCAAATCAATAATTTACTACTTAAAAATAAGGTAAATAAAATTTTTTAATAAAATTTTTTTAAAGTATATTTTTTGACAAATAACTCTTTACTTTTTCTCTTACATTAATTTATATTATTCCTCTGAATTATTTTATTATTTTCATTAAAATATATATAATATACATATTTAATTAAAAATCACGACATGATCTTTAATTTGATATATAACATATTGTTTCAACTTATTTTATTAAATTACTCACAAGAGAACGAGTTCGTTATAGATTAATAAGTTGACCTTAAGTCGTATTCTCAAGGAAGGCTAAGCAGGGCTTTA
Organism: Leonotis leonurus; assembly: GCA_026898415.1. Taxonomy (NCBI): domain Eukaryota; kingdom Viridiplantae; phylum Streptophyta; class Magnoliopsida; order Lamiales; family Lamiaceae; genus Leonotis; species Leonotis leonurus. Next base: position 3,265,485 of record JAPKLX010000014.1, on the reverse strand, counting down.
TCTATGTTGCAGAACAAAAAGCAATTGAAAAGAAAGAGTTTTGATTTTAACTAGTCTAATTTATCTATCTAGACGAATTAAACTAAAAAATTTAAAATATGAATTACCTAGGCGAAAATTAATAAAGTAATTAAATCCTAAATCTAAGAAATCAATTTAGAAATCTATACTTATGTACTATATATAAAACATGAATCCAAAATTAGAAATCAAGTTGAATGATAATTTTGTAAATAAATTCAAATCAATAATTTACTATTTAAAAATAAGGTAAATAAAATTTTTTAATAAAAATTTTTTGAAGTATATTTTTTGACAAATAACTCTTTACTTTTTCTCTTACATTAATTTATACTATTCCTCTAAATTATTTTATTATGTTCATTAAAATATATATAATATACATATTTAATTAAAAATCACGACATGATCTTTAATTTGATATATAACATATTGTTTCAACTTATTTTATTAAGTTACTCGCAAGAGAACGAGTTCGTTATAGATTAATAAGTTGACCACCATAAGTCGTATTCTCAAGGAAGGCTAAGCATGGCTTTATCTATGTTGCAGAACAGAAAGCAATTGAAAAGAAAGGGTTTTGATTTTAACTAGTCTAATTTATCTATCTAGGCGAATTAAACTAAAGAATTTAAAATATGAATTACCTAGGAGAAAATTAATAGAGTAATTAAATCTTAAATCTAAGAACGAAGAATTAAAGAAACTGAATTTAAACATGCTTCGAATTGATTAATTAACATGATTGAAAAGTTTGGATTAACGAATTGTGAATTAATCAAGAAAATAACAAAAAGAAAAGAGATCATCAAGCAATAAAGAAAGCAGTAAAAGAACTCACGAATTGAAAAATGAAATAATGCATTTGAGAATACCGGATTTGAATCACGAACGAATCCACAACAAAATCGGAAAAACAAATAACGGAATGAAAAATCTAGACTATGGTGTTTTCTCTCGTGGTCTAAACCCTAATTTTGAAAGTAAAAAACGTGTAGTGGAAGAAGCCGCCCTCGTATATCGCGCGTGGAGGTTTAAATAGAAAAAGGGAAATCCGTCGAGCTAGCAAGCGCTAGGGGTAGCGCTCGCTACCCTGGCTCTCTGATCTTTCTTCCAGCGCCAAGGGGTAGCGTCCGCTAGGGGGTAGCGGTCGCTACCCCTACGTTCTGTCCTTAGTGATCTCCCAGGGGCCAGCGGCCGCTAGGGGGGTAGCGGTCGCTAGGCCCTAGTTTTGCCTGGTTCAGTTCTTTGACCTAGCGAGCGTTAGGGGCTAGCGCCCGCTAGGTCCATCTTCGGCCAAGCACACAATTTGCCCTTTTCTTCATCTTTTCGTCTCGTTTCTCTTGTCAAGCCTCGTTAACCATTTTTGTCGATTTTCACCTACAATATAGCATATAGAAAACCAAAACATCAACTTGAACGACAAACATAAGCATTATGAGACCATAAACACAATGGAAACGAGACCAAAAACGTATAAAACAACCTCCCCACGCACAATACCTTGCTTGTCCTCAAGCAAATCTAAGTTTAACAAAATACGGAGATTTCAAAACAAGAAGAAAATTTAATTATGCAACAACAATCATATTCATCATGAGTTCACGGAAGGGATAATAAGACTATACATCAATCACCATTACGTGTTTCCCTCGAAGATGCAACTTCAATCCGATCAAACTCAGCAACATATGCAAATCTGGTTTTTAACTACTCAAAAGCTAGACTTTGGACCATTCATAAGATCTTATTATTTCAAACCATTATTAAGAATCGAACCGCATAGGATTTTTAGTGATATGAAGAACAAAAGTCATTAGGTGTGAACTTCGGCATAAACCGAGTATCCTAGTGTGGTTTCCCATACCCATTCCTATAATTCAAGATTTCATTAGATTTGTCAAAGGAAGAGGGGTAGAGTTCTTATCACCTATTCAAAAAGTTCACGCGATTCAATAACGATTTTTAAAGGCCATTCGAGCCAAATTTTTGGAAAGAGTGGGTTATATGGCCAAAAGTTACAAGATATGGACTTTTAGAGGTCATCTAAAGTGTTCTCGTGTGGTTTTCCATGCTCATGGTTTCCAGAGGAGCAGAAGCCTCTCAACTCAATCTCACAATCGCAACAATTAACAACTTGTCTAGCCAATGAGCAATCTTAACCAAATTCACAACGCTACGAGCTATCACATCAACTCATCACACAAAGAGTGACCCACGACAGTTATGATCAAAATACAATACTCATACCCAATCGATAACTCACAACGGCAGTTCATGTCATCAAGCATAATCAACAAGTTCTCGTCAAAATCAATCACTAATCATATCAAGCTCCAAAAGGCAATTGGACAAACATGTATGCACAACTACATAGGTCTAATTCACGCCGCATACTACAATATAAAGCATGCACACCCCCCCCCCCTCAACATAAAGACAAGAGAGAGAGGGAAAGAGACTACCCCGATACGGGGGATGCGGCGTTGGTGAAAGCTCGAATAGTTGGAAAGAGTTAGATCTGCAAAAGAAACACCAAACAAAATCAAAGAAGCAACAAAACAAAGAAATAAACTAAAGAAAAAACAACCCGGACACACGCAAAAAGAAAACGAAAGGAAATACGTACTAGGCAGCAGTGACAAGTCACTACTGATCTGGTGGTCTGCGCTCGGTGGTAGAAAAGAAAATATGGGAAATGATAGAGTTGGAGAGAGAGATGGAGTGGTGGTAGTGTATAGAGAAGAAAAAATTAAGATATGGGGAGAAGATTCGAGAAAGGTAAGGGAGGAAAGAATATGAGGAAATAAAGATTGGGGGAGAGAACGAGGTAAGAGAAGAATTACAATGACGGATGAAAGGAAGCAAAAATGGGGGTTCCGCTGGGGTAGCAGTTATTACCCTTGCGTATTGGAGAGGTGGGCCGAGCTGAGGGCTAGTGATCGCTCTGACTTCGGCTTCTTGTCTGAAACTCTCTTCCAAGCTTTCCGATCCTGTGAATGCTTCCTCCACACTGGAATCCTGCACAACAGAGGTCTCGGCCAAAGTATCAACAAAATCAATAAATGCACAATCTTCAATGGAACTAACAAAGGTCATAGCCTTTTGCTTATACACAGAAAACAAAACTGACTCTCCTAACACTGACATCTTAATATTACCATTATTAACATCAATTAAAGTGTTAGTAGTCGCCATAAAAGGTCTACCTAGCAACAAAGTATGATCACGCTCATTCTCATGCACATCACTTATCTCAAGAACAACGAAATCCATAGGAACAATCAATCCACCAACACTAACTAGAATATTCTCAATAATACCTCTATGATATCTAACAGAACGATCAGCTAACTGCAAACTCATGCGAGTGGGTTTCAACTCTCCTAACTCTAATTCTTTAAAAATTGAGTAAGGCATGAGATTGATACCTGCACCTAAATCGAGCCTACCTGTCATAGTCTTACCATTCCCTAGATCGATGGGGATGACGAAACTACCTGGATCTCGCAGCTTTTGTTGAAGAGGTTGCTGCATGATAGAGTTGGCTATTTCGAACACCATCACGGACTTTTCATCAGCAAATCTTCTCTTCTTGGAGGCAAGCTCCTTGAAGAACTTGAGGTAGGATGGAACATTTTGAATGACCTTCAATAGGGGCAGATTCACACGCATTTGAGAAAGCATTTTGTAGAAGTCCTTGAATTGTTATTCCAACTTCTCATTCCTCAGTCTGCTCGGGAAGGGAATCGGTGGCTTATACGGATTGACCGTCTTGTGCAACTGAATAGTCGGTTGCTCCGGTTCCATCTCCTTTTCTTTCTCTTTCTCCTCCTCCACTTTGTCTTCCTCAGCTTCCGGGGGCTCCACTTTGTTATCCACGTGCTTGCCACTATGTAGAACAGTAATAACTTGCACCTGATATGGCGAATGTCCCTATCCCGGTATCCTACCTGTCTGTAGCTGTTGCTGTACCTGATTCATAGCTCCAGAGATTTGCTCGACTTGACTATCAATGCGTTTGATAGTAGCCTCTTGAGCCTCTCGAGCCATTTTACTCTCCTGCATGAAAGCTGCAAGACTGTCCTCTAGAGATGATTTAGGCTGAGCCGGTCGCGGTGCAGATGGGAACTATGGCTGGAATTGAGGTTCCGATTGCTGAAACTGAGGCAGCGGCGGTTGGGGTAGCTGCTGATAATGAGGTGGTGGTTGCTGATATGGTGGAGGAGGTGGATAATACCCTGGCTGAGGTGGGTGGGTAATATGGTTGCTGTGGTGGATAATACCCATGCTGAGGTGGGTAGTACTGCTGTGGAGGTGCTCGTTGGGGAGGAAAGTTTGACCCTTGGCCCTGATTTGGCCCCTTCCACGTGGAGTTGTTTTGCGCTCTCCATCCTGTAGTCTACTGGACTGGATGTTGCTCGAATGGCGGGCGTGGCGGGAAGCCTTGTGCAGCATAGACTTCCGCCTCTCCTTCATAAGTCATCTCTGACATCTTGGTGCATTGATCTTCATTATGTGTCAGATCACCATAAATCGGGCACGTCTCGGGTGTGGGCTCGTGCTTCGCTATTGCAGGGGGCTTACTCATCTTCAACTCTTAGAGCTCTCACATCATATCGGCCATCTGCTTCTTGAGGTCTGGGCTCACTCCAATCTCTTGGACTTTCACTCTCTTGGATCGGGAGATTTTCTGCTGCGAATTAGTGGCTAACGTCTCGAAAATCTCAATTGCTTCATCGGCTGTCTTCTCAGATATATTTCCCCCAGCTACTGTATCCAACATGAACTGATAAGTGTGTTGCAGCCCATTGTAGAAAATCTGCCAAAGAAGTTATGGCACAATTTGATGGTGCGGGCACTGCTGCTGGAGCTCTCTAAATCTGTCTAGGGCCTCGTGAAAAGGCTCGTCAGGCTCCTGAGCAAACTGCATGATCTGAAGTCGGATCTGCTATCTTATAGTTCGGATAGTACTAGAGCAAGAATGCAGTGCTCACCGCCTTCCGATTAGGTAACGATCTTGATGGAAGGGAGAGATACCACGACTTCGCCCTATCCTTGAATGAATAGGGGAAGCATTTCCTGAGCAGCTCATCCTCGGTGATAGTCTAGAGTGGAATAGACTGGATAGCTGTGCAAAATTCCCTGATGAAGAGTAGTGCATCTTCGTTAGGTAGCCCGTAGAACGATGGAAGCAGATTGATGTGGTTATGCTTCAACTCATAGTTCCTCCCCGCAGCAGAGAGCGCGATAGCAGATACGGTAATGCCATATGTCGGCCTGGCAAAGTCTCCGAGCTTCCTAGGGGCTTCATCTTCCTCGGCCATTATTACTAGTTCTAGTTCGAATAATGATGCGAGGTTGACAACGTCCCTAAATCGCTCCTCAAGCACGACTTCTCTTCTATCGATGTTGTCAACGTAGGGCACCAACTCTTGTCTCAAGCTTCGACGACCTAGCATACACAAACCAAAATAAGATCAAACACACCTTGCGGGAGCAAAGGAATAAACAAAAATAAAAAAAAAAAGAAAACTAAAAGGCAGCAAATAAATGCCTAAAGCCTTCCCCGGCAACGGCGCCAAAATTTGTTTCAACTTATTTTATTAAGTTACTCGCAAGAGAACGAGTTCGTTATAAATTAATAAGTTGAACATAAGTCGTATTCTCAAGGAAGGCTAACCAGAGCTTTATCTATGTTGCAGAACAGAAAGCAATTGAAAAGAAAGGGTTTTGATTTTAACTAGTCTAATTTATCTATCTAGGCGAATTAAACTAAAGTATTTAAAATATGAATTACCTAGGAAAAAATTAATAAAGTAATTAACTCCTAAATCTAAGAACGAAGAATTAAAGAAACTGAATTTAAACATGCTTCGAATTGATTAATTAACATGATTGAAAAGTTTGGATTAACGAATTGTGAATTAATCAAGAAAATAACAAAAAGAAAAGAGATCATAAAGTAATAAAGAAAGCAGTAAAAGAACTCACGAATTGAAAAAAGGAAATAATGCATTAGAGAATACCGGGTTTGAATCACGAACGAATCCACAACGAAATCGGAAAAAACAAATAACGGTATGAAAAATCTAGACTATGGTGTTTTCTCTCGTGGTCTAAACCCTAATTTTGAAAGTAAAAAACGTGTAGTGGAAGAAGCTGCCCTCGTATATCGCTCGTGGAGGTTTAAATAGAAAAAGAAAAATCCGTCGAGCTAGCGAGCGCTAGGGGTAGCGCTCGCTACCCTGGCTCTCGGATCTTTCTTCCAGCGCCAAGGGGTAGCGGTCGCTAGGCCCTAGTTCTGGCAAGTTTAGTTCTTTGACCTAGCGAGTGCTAGGGGCTAGCGCCCGTGTTTAGTCTCATTTTGTTCGTCTAAACTTAGGTTTTTCGTAGCTTTATTCGTATTATTTTCCCTCGTTCCGTGATGTTTTGATTCGATTTATGTTTTAGGATCATTGGCCTAAACGAGTGTCGAAAGTGAAAAAAAAATGAGAAAAGACGAGAAAATGAAGAAGTGTGCCGAAGGGCATGTCAGCGATCGAGCCAGCACCACGCCAGCGACCGAGAGGACACGCGATAGACCATGTCAGCGGCCGCTAACCCATGATCAGCGGTCGTTGACTAGCCAGGCTGAGCCAGCGCCCACGCCAGCGGCCGAACCAGGCCGCGCCACACGAGTCAGCGGCCGCTGACATATCTAAGCGGTCGCTGACTCCGAGTTTTTCGTGCGGGCCGTTGCAACAAACCCTAGCGCCACTCGGAACAACCCTAGTCAGCGCCCGGTGACTCCCAGCGACCGCTGAGCTTCCTCTCGCTATAAAAAGACACGTCGTGCCATTCATTCGATAAATCACAATTCTCCACACTTCGTCCCGATTCCTTTTGGCACAAATTCCTAGACTAGTTTTCCAGTATATTTCCATTATTTTTAGTTCATCTCGATCCCGTAATCAATGGTCGAGACTTAGCATTCTAGATAGGGTTTTTCGTTCCATTCTTCGTTTTAGAGTTAGCCGTTTACAACATTCGAACACCGTTATTTATTTCCATATTTTTATTGTCCTTTCAGACGTACTTCGAGTATTAATTCAAGTTCGTTTCTTTCCCTTTAGTTATTGCTTTGTTTATTTACTTATATCGTTTGTTTCGTTTTATGCTTTCAATCCTTTTCATCGCTTTTAAATTCCAGATTTCTTTTCGTTCTTCTTTCGTTTTCAAACTTCAAGTTCTTTACTTTTCTAAATTAGATTTAATTTTGGTTCTTAGTTTAAACTATAATTGCTTTCTTATTTACTTTCTTCGCCTAGCTATAGAAATCCAAGTCAAACTCTCTTTAATTGCTTTCCGTTTTTACGAACAAAGAATATAATCGCCCTGCTAAGCCTTCCTTGAGAATACGACTAGGGTCAACTTATTAATCTATAACGAACTCGTTCTCTTGCGAGCGACTTAATAAAATAACTTGGAAGTATATCGGCTTGAAATATTCCTCGTGCCCGTTACTGAGTCCCTTTATCGGACAGTGGGTCTGGTCTGAACAATGCCACGTACTGAAAGTTCAAAATAAGTTGAAACAAATTTTTGTGCCATTGCCGGGGAGGAGTTTAGGCAATTTAATTCATTGTTCTTTTTCTTTTTATTTTTCCTTTTATTTTATTTACTATGTTTACTTTCTTCTTCTATATTGTTATACGCGTAACGTTTTTGTCAAGTGTTGTTTATGCAAGGTCGCCGCAGTGCTAGAAAGCCATTGACGCCCTTCATTGATAACATATACCGGAAACGTGTTATTTTAACATCCGTAGAAGAAGACATTGAGCACATTGACGAATTTTCGCTTCCGCGTTTATTCGAAGAGATGGCCAATGAGAGAGCGGACGAGAGGCCGCGTTATATGGGCGATTTCACTAGGCCCAAGTTCGGGACAACTTCTACGTCGGCCATCGTTCTCGACACCGCAGTCCGAAACTATGAGTTAAAGCCACACCATCAGTCATTACTTCCGACATACCATGGACTCCCGAATGAAGACACTTTGACGTTCATCCGAGAATATTGCACGGTGGTGCAGACTTTCCCGCTTCACTCTCTGACGGAGGATCAACTCAAGTTGAAGTGTTTCCCTTACACATTGAAGAATAGGGTCAAATCTTGGTTTTTATATCTTCCATCCGGAACACTCACCACTTGGGGATCTGCTTGTGAAAAATTCATGTTGAAGTACTATCCGCATCACAAAACTCAAGCGGTACGTACTAAAATAATGAATTTTGCACAAGCACACGACGAGCCATTCCATGAGGCGTGGGAGAGATTTCAAGAGCTACTTCAACAGTGTCCTCACCATCAAATGGCACCGGAGATGCTCTGTCAATTTTTCTATGATGGTTTGCTCCAAACTACTCAATTCATGGTGGACAGTTCGGCGGGAGGAAATATTGCAGTCAAGACGGCGGAAGAGATGAACGAGATATTCTAGACCCTAGCTGCAAGTTCGCATCAGAAATCCACACACCCAAGACGAATGGAAGCTAGCGCAGTGACTACGAGTCCCGATCTTAAGAAACAAATGGCGGACATGATGAGGGAGTTACAAGAATTGAAGATGAATAGACCCCTATCACCATCCATTACGCAAGTTGCACCTGAGCCATGCGGTATTTGTGGCGATTTTGGCCACACGGTGGACGTTTGTCAACACATGGGAGAGATGACGGCCGAGGGCAAAGCAGAGGTCTATGCCGCTCAGGAATTTACGCCGCAACCTCCCCCTCAACAAAATAATTGGAGAAATCCAAATACGGGGTGGAAGCCGCAAGCTCAAGGAGGCCAGAAATTCCAAAACCGACGCCCTCCTAATCCGAACTTTCAACCTCAATATCAATATCTGCAGCAGTCATATTATCCTCCACCGCCACAACAATTCTATCCCCCACCGATGCCGCAATATCCACCTGCTCCTCCTCAAAAATCATCAATTGAGGATAGTTTTGCCGCGTTCATACAAGAGAGCAAGAAGGTTCGAGAGGCTCAAGATGCCACCATTAAACGCCTCGAGACGGCTATAGGGCAGATTTCTGGCGCTGTCAATCAATTGCAGCAAGGCCAACAAACGGGCAAAAATTCCTGCCCAAGGCCAACAACCCCATCAAGTGCAAGCCGTGTCCGTTCTAAGGGATGGTAAGGTGGTGGACAAGAAGATGGAGATGAGATCTTGTTATAAGATCGACACGATGGACAAATTACCACCCGAAGTGAAAAAAAAAGCACTCTTACGAGGAGCTTCATAAGGCGGTCGATCCATACGTTCCGCCTATTCCTTATCCTAGCAGGCTAAAGGATGTTAAAAGCGAGCAGCAGTTTGTGGATCTTTACAAGATGCTATCCAAAGTAATAGTGAACGTTCCACTCCTCAAAACGATCAAGAATATTCCATCGTACGTCAAATTTTTCAAAGAAGTAACATCAACGAAGAAAAGACTTGATGATCAAGAGTTGGTGACTATTTCCGAGGTAGCAAGCACAATCATGCAAAAGTCTTTACCTCCTAAACGACACGATCCAGGTAGCTTCGTTATTAATATCATGTTAGGTAACGGTAAGGTAGCTTCTGGCATGTTAGATTTAGGAGCGGGAATCAATCTTATGTCGTATTCTATTTTTAAACAACTTGGTCTAGGAGATTTAAAACCTACTAGCATGAGTTTACAATTAGCGGATAGATCGATTCGTCATCCTAAAGGAATAATTGAAGATGTGCTTGTTCAAATTGGTCCATTAATCGTTCCCATTGATTTTGTTGTTCTTGAGATAGGGGATGTGCATGAGAATGGAGTCGAGCATACACTACTCCTTGGACGACCTTTTATGGCTACCACAAATACCATCATAGATGTCAAGAACGGTACCATTACAATGTCTGTCCTTGAGGAGGAAGTATCATTCTCCACACAACAGGACCACCCCACGACCTCGGTTGACTTAATCGATGCATGTTCTATTAAATTCACTAATCCATTGTTTGAGGAATCTACATTACAGGATTTTAGTGAGATAAATGAAGTCACCCAAGATATCGACATGGTCAAACATAAAGAGACCGATCGTGTGACGGTAGTTGAAGGAGTACAAGACACTAAACGAAATTGGATTCGTCCAATTAAACATCCTACACCGAAACCGAGGCATCCAAACACCGCACCTTGTCACGCTCATTCACCCACTTATGCGGGAGCCCTCATGCGTCCAATCATCAAATCCGTAACGTCCCGATAAGATCAAACCCCCTAAGAGAGGGTGGCTCGTTCTCCGGAAAATCCCACCATCAAAGGGTGACATACCCCATTTAAAGAAGGAGAACCCGCCATTCAAAATAAATTGGCATCGGGTGAGATCTTACATCGAGAATGATTCAATGCCCGAAGTTGTGGAGTCAAACCCCAATTCTTACGCTCCCGGTTGATTGAGCGGTCTCGTCAAGCTAATGACGTAAAAGAAGCGCTTCGTGGGAGGCAACCCACGCTTGTTTTTCCCGTTTTTCTTTTTTATTTTTATTTTTTTTTTAGTTGATTTTGAGTCCTTCATTTATTTTTGGTATTTTTCTATGTTCGTAGGTACCATCGAGTTGGGAGAAAACCGAGTTGAACGCAATTCGCGGAAGAAAATAGGACGAATTTGACGAAGGCAAGGTCAGCGACCGCTGACCTCGTGCACCACTTACGCGCCAGCGGCCGCGTGCCACATTGAGTCAGCGGCCGCTGACCCATGTCTCGTAAAATCCTCCAGATGCACCTCTATTTACTGTTTGTTAAAAGTTCAATGGGGAGAAAAAGGTCCAATACTAGTGAAGTGGGGCAATCTAGCCACCAAGGTGACGGCGACGAGGAATTTCATCCCGTTCGTGACCACATCCCAACTTCCGGTGCCCCGTTTCCAATTTATACCAATCAAGAGGGTACACTTTATACTCGTTTTATTTCTCTTGAGCTCACACTTCCACGTACCTTAGATTGGGATCTTATGTCTAGCCTAGGCATTGCCTCTAAATTGACTCGCTATTTGAAGAACATTGGGTTGGATAAATATGCTAGATTAGAAATTGATGGCTATAGGGAGCTAGGACTTGAATTTCTCACTACTTTTGATATTGCTGCTGATTTTAAATCATTTAAATTCCGTTATCGAGGTATTGCTCATACTATTACCACTGCCATGATTAAATCCATCTTTGGATTTCCTACTTTGGGGCTCCATCGGGTTCCCCCGGAATTTAATCCGAATCTAGCTTGGTTTGAGCTTACATGTTTTCATAATTGGGCATCGGGAGGGATGTCCAGTGGCTTTCTTCGGGACCCCGAGATCGGCGTTCTCCACAAGTTCATTGCCTACTCCATCTCGGGCAATGAAAAAGCCAACAAAGTGAACACAGTGGAGTGCTTCCTACTCCATTGTGCTATCAAGAAGACGAAGATCTGTCCGTCCTCTTTCATATTCGAGGCTCTCCAATCAATTCAAAGGCGGAAGTGGGCCCATGCCTCCCTTCTACATCTTGCTACCCCTCTAGCCTTACACCTCCAACTCATCGGTACAAATGGCCCTCCAAACCATGAGCCACTCCTCACGAAATACATCGACATAAATGAATTGTGGGGTGCGCCATTCGCCCTCTCTCGCACCAAGTTAGTGCCACAGGAGCGGAGGAATTGTGTGCGGCGCTATCTAAACGCCCAAGTTGCATCCCGAGCATCTAATGCATCCGAAGAACCGGGAGATGCACATATGGAGGATAATGAGGAAGCTCAATCAGAGCATGAGGAGGACGAGCAAGCCGAGGACGAGGCCGATGCCGCTTGGCTTGGCTATGACCATGTGGACACCGCCGGAGGATCCGAATGGGGTACCCAACCTCAATGGGGTACCCAATCACAATGGGGTACCCAATCACAATGGGGCGGACAATCTCAATGGGGCACCCAGCCTCAATGGAACGCTCAATGGGAGCAGTTCACTTCCGAGGTCACCACGGGGATACGCAAGATGCAATCTGACATCCACGACCTCCATACTCGCCTCGACACACATCAACAGCAGTGGGAGGCCCAGAACTGGGCGATGGAGGAGCAAACCCGGCTATTCCGAGAGATGCAACAACAGTGGTCCTCTTGGACCCTTGGCAATGCACCTACTTATCCTCCTCCCGACCAACAGTGAGCCTTTGTCTCACTGTTGAGGTACCTTTATTGTTTTCCTTTCCTTTTCGTGTGAGTGTGTTTTCGGCTAACCTTTGTTTTTTCCCTTTGTCTCTTAGTTTATGTTTGCAGGTTTTCTTACCGTTTGTTGTCCCGAATGCCGCATTTCAGGGACGTTTCTCTATCCCTACTTTTAAGATCTTTACTTTCCGCAATGAGGGCATTGCTCTATTTTTGTAAGAGGGGGAGGGGTGTCTTCTTATGCGTGCATTCGTCATTTTATCTTCGTGTCTTGTGAGCATGTGAAATTTTGATTGTTTTTTGAGCTACTTGGTCTTTATATATCGTGGGTAAATCGAAGCATGACTTATGTTTGAGATGAGACATGATTTGAATTCCTTAATTGATTAGGAGTTGATTTATGTTGTGAAACATAGATGAACTAAGAAGTTGTAGAACATTAGGACCGGATTGTAGATCTTAATAGAATGATTAAAATAGTGATGCATGATGATATAAATTGATTGATTCAATTGGCTAGTTGTTTACATCGTTCTAAGTAATTTTCTTAAAGTTCTTAAAATATAGTAATACAAAAAGGATTCTACCCCGCTCTCTTAAATCAAAAATTCAAATTTATAAAAGAGATGGGTATGGGAAACCACACCGGGAAAACTCGATCATTCGGAGTACTCACCCGGTGAATATTGTCCTAAATATTCCTCATGTTGAAAGAAAGAAAAGAAAAGAAAAAGATACGTTATTTAAGATGGATAAAAGCTCTAGCCGATTATGTGATCTCAATAACATCTTGTGCATCATTATTTTACGTTGTTCGAATTGATTATAATCTAGTCTAGATGGTCTACCTCTTCTATGTTCTCTATGTGACGTGACGTGATGATATTAAGATCAATTTTGGAACGATTTGAAGTCTTGTCAAGAACACATACCATGATTAGAAATTTCCCCTAGCGATAGTTTAGACTAAGTTATGCTTGAGGACAAGCAAGGTTTTGTGTGTGGAGGGGTTGTTTAGTCTCATTTTGTTCGTCTAAACTTAGGTTTTTCGTAGCTTTATTCGTATTATTTTCCCTCGTTCCGTGATGTTTTGGCTCGATTTATGTTTCATTTTATGTTTCAAGATCATTGGCCTAAACGAGTGTCGAAAGTGGAAAAGAAACGAGAAAAGACGAGAAAACGAAGAAGTGTGCCGAAGGGCATGTCAGCGACCGAGCCAACGCCGCGCCAGTTGCGCGCCAGCGACCGAGAGGACACGCGACAGACCCTGTCAGCGGCTGCTGACCCATGATCAGCGGTCGCTGACTAGCCAGGCTGAGCCAGCGGCTGAACCAGGCCGAGCCACACGAGTCAGCGGCCGCTGACATATCTAAGCGGTCGCTGACTTCGAGTTTTTCGCGCGGGCCGGTGCAACGAACCCTAGCGCCACTCGGAACAACCCTAGTTAGTGCCCGGTCACTCCCAGCGACCGCTGAGCTTCCTCTCGCTATAAAAAGACACGTCGTGACATTCATTCGATACATCACAATTCTCCACACTTCGTCCCGATTCCTTTTGGCACGAATTTCTAGACTAGTTTTCTAGCATATTTTCATTATTTTTAGTTCATCTCGATCCCGTAATCAAGGGTCGAGACTTAGCATTCTAGATAGGGTTTTTCGTTCCATTCTTCGTTTTAGAGTTAGCCGTTTACAACATTCGAACACCGTTATTTATTTCCAGATTTTTATTGTCCTTTCAGACGTACTTCGAGTATTAATTCAAGTTCGTTTCTTTCCCTTTAGTTATTGCTTTGTTTATTTAATTTTATAGTTTGTTTCGTTTTATGCTTTCAATCCTTTTCATCGCTTTTAAATTCCAGATTTCTTTTCGTTCTTCTTTCGTTTTCAAACTTCAAGTTCTTTACTTTTCTAAATTAGATTTAATTTTCGTTCTTAGTTTAAACTTTAATTGCTTTCTTATTTACTTTCTTCGCCTAGCTATAGAAATCCAAGTCAAACTCTCTTTAATTGCTTTCCGTTTTTACGAACAAAGAATATAATCGCCCTGCTAAGCCTTCCTTGAGAATACGACTAGGGTCAACTTATTAATCTATAACGAACTCGTTCTCTTGCGAGCGACTTAATAAAATAACTTGAAAGTATATCGGCTGGAAATATTCCTCGTGCCCGTTACTGAGTCCCTTTATCGGACAGTGGGTCTGGTCTAAACAATGTCACGTACTGAAAGTTCAAAATAAGTTGAAACAGCCTGCTAGGTCCATCTTCGGCCAAGCACACAATTTGCCCTTTTCTTCGTCTTTTCGTCTCGTTTCTCTTGTCAAGTCTCGTTAACCATTTTTGTCGATTTTCACCTACAATGTAGCATATAGAAAACCAAAACATCAACTTGAACGACAAACATAAGTATTATGAGACCATAAATACAATGGAAACGAGACCAAAAACGTATAAAACACATATTACAAATTGATTTGATATACAAATTTATCTTCATTTAAAATATTTAAAAATTATATAAACATATATGTATATGCATGTAATTTATATTAATATATAACTATCATAATAGACCCTAACTGACCTATCCGCATGGGATAGTCAGGATTTGGGCCGAGTTGGGCTTCAACGATTGAGGTCCGAAATAATCAATCCTCAAAAATCAATCAAAAATAATCGGGCCAATCAAATTTTGAGCTTAAATGGTTCTTCCATTATAAATAATATATATATTTTATTTTATTTTTTATTTAGAATATTAAAAATCTAACTTTAAATCATTAAAATTTAAATATTTTACATAATTAAAAATATTTATTGTAAAAAAAGTAATTAAATTTTTTACATTAAAAAAATACTACATGAACGTGTAAAACCTGTCTGCCCATCAACTCATAAAGGGCTAGATTGAGTATTATATTTTTAGGTTCGAAATTTTTGAGCAAGTTTAGACGGACTTCAAAATTTTAGAAAGTTTGACCGGATAATTTTGACAACTAAACCAAATGATAAATATTATGATAAATAAATGAAAGATAATTATCTCTTACATATGATATAAATTATAATTATATTTTTTTTTCGTGCATCGTACGGATACACATACTAGCTTGAATAAAAACGAACCATAAAGGAGTAATCAGACATAGAAATATCTAATCTATAAATGAATTTGCTATTTTTCTTTGGACTGGCCGGAAGTAATGACTAAGGTTAAGTAGTGATCGCTAGCTAAGGAGACTCACATGTAGCTAGAGTCAAAGAGTTAGGGTCCTTTTGGTAAGCATGTTTTAACATGTTAGGTATTTTGTAAGGATATAAATTGATTATTTGGTAGACTTGTTAAATAAAGTGAAAGCCTATTTTATTATTAGGCTCGTTACTAAAAACCTTGTTTTGGCTAGATTTGTAATATCGCTTCCGTCTCAGTTTTGCCTAGTTAGGTTTGAATTTTTGTTAAAGTTTTTTTATCTAATATTTTTGAATTGCCACTATTATTTCCCTTTTTTCCTCAAATGTCTCTTTCTCTTTATATAAATGAGCTTTTAATAATCTCTACCAAACAACAATTTAAGTTATATAAATATCTAAATATATCTACAAAATAAAAAATTCAATCACTCAAAACTCAACCCAACTAGCATGTCTAATTTTAATTTAACATAACATGATATATCTCAACCCAACTACCAAAAAAAGCTTTAGGTAGCGTTTGCTTTGAGTGATTAGCTGGATTGATAAAATATATAATTGACTATTTGAATGATAAAATTATTAAATTAGTTCAAAATTGAGTAATACATCATTTACCTTAAAGTAAACACTAGATTAACTTTAATTATTTTTATTAATCAATACTATCATGCAAAATAAACACAATAGGAATTTTAAAATATTTTAAAACGTATGTTATAATTTAAAAAGGTAGTAAATAATTTATAAAGAGAGAATATATTTGAGAAATATAATTATCAATTTGAGTATTTTTCACATAGTTCTTAAGTGAGAGATAATTTTCATTTTTTTAATTATAGTTTTAAGTACCTTTTGTGAATATCCTAAAAAGAATTAGTTCCGAGAGTTTGGGATTCACCGATCACCACCATGTAGCAGCTTGGAGTAGGACGGCCATTCCGGTCAATTTTTACATAGTAATTTGTTGATTTTAATTAGCATGAAAAAGCAGACAGATGGACAACATTTGTTACCAAAACAAGTTTAAAATAACATTAAAGAACATTAAAATTTGTATTCATAGGTGTCATATGTAATTCCAAAGTTGAAGGCCGGCTCCAAAGTCAAATTATTCTTGTACGTATCTAATGTTGCATATTAAGTTCCAATATAGTGTGTACTCAACACCAAAAACAAGAAACACCACTTGTGACTTACTTGCCTCTCTCATCGTCATTCTTTATGCTTGCAGCTTGCTGCCGAGGGACAAGAAACACTTTGCATCTCCATATCGCATCTCTTCTCCTCTCCTCTCCTCTCCTATGCTAAGCTAATAAGCTAATTCATTACACTTGAACATCAACTCCCCACTCCATTCTCCTCAGCCTAGGCAGCCTACTTGAGCAAAAATGCAGAAGCGAATCCACCGCGCCTTCACACGTGCCAGAGAGCGCACGTGCGTGAGCTACGCCAAGATCGCCACCATGGGAGGCATGTGCGACGTCGACCTCATCATCACCAAAGCTACTCCCCTCGATGACTTCCCCTTGCAGGAGAGATACGTCCATGAATTGCTCAACATCTTCTCCATCTCCCCCTCATCTTACTCTGCCTTTGCCCTCGCCTTTGCCCGCCGATTCCGCAAGACTCACTCGTGGCGCGTCGCCCTCAAGTGCCTCCTCCTCCTCCACCGCCTTCTCCGCTCCTTCCCCGACCACGGCCCCTTCCGCACTGAGCTCCTTTGGGCTCGCACAAACGGTATGCTCTCCCTCCACCCCTGCAACTTCCGCGACTGCACCTCCTCTGCCTCCCACGACTACACCGCCTTTGTTAGGGCCTACGCTAAGCTACTCGACGAAGCCCTAGACTGCGTTTCTATCCAATTCGAATTCGAGCATCCCCAATTACACGCACATTACACCTCCCTCACTTCCAATTCCACCAAACAAAATCACGAATTCGAAGAAGAAGACGAAATTAGCGATGAAGACTATGAGGATTTAACACTTACGCCACGAACGCCCAAACTGTTAGGAAGGACAATTGCAGTTTTACCTCAGCTGCAAAGTCTAATCGACCGCGCCATAGACTGCTGGCCAATCGGCGTGGCTTCCAGAAGCTTCCTGGTGCAGGCAGCGATGAAACACGTCATCCGCGACAGCATCCGTCACTACGCCGCCTTCAGGGAGGAGATCGAGAAGGTTCTGGAGAATCTGATCAGGCTGCCTCACCGAAGCTGCGCTGCGGCGTTCGCGGTCTACAAAAGAGCCGCCGCGCAGGCGGAGCAGCTCTCGAGATTCCATGAATGGTGCAAGAGCATGGGGTACTGCGGATCGTACGAGTACCCCCTTATCGATCGGATTCCTGAGATTCAGATCCGCGCGCTCGAGACCTTCCTGGCAGGGATGTGGCAGTTGACGGATCAATCATCCGACACCAACGCCTCCGAGGAGCTATCACCCTCGAACTGCGGCGGCGGCGGAGGAGAGAGAAGAGCGAGCGCAGAGATGGAGGTGGAGCCATTGTTGATAAAGTGGGAAGAAGATGAGGAGAGTAAGAGTAGTGGCGGCGGGTGGGAGGAGCTTCTGGAAGCTTCCATAAACAGTAACGCAGTTGCCTCGAGGAGTGGGTGGGAGATGGTGGAAGTCTATAATCCTTACGGTTTCCAAACTCCGAATCCATTTTACCAGCAGCAGCCAAACAGAATGGATTGGGTGAATTATGGTGGATCGTGCCCTAATACGCCATTGCAGCAGCAGCAGCAGCTGCCATGGATAGGGATGAATCATGCAGCTTGCGCTTGATCAGAGATTTTGTTTATCTTCTATGTTTACTTTATTTATTATTTTCTTTGGTGTAAGCGATATTAATTAAATAATATATATACACACACAAATAACTATCAGTGTTTTCAAGACTTGAGCATGGAAGAATGAAGAAATATCCTTACAAGTATTATCATCTTAATCAAATATGTATTTAAGTAAAGATTATTTTATGACACGTTTAGGGGGTATATTGTATTGGCGTGGATTCTTTAGAATTTTTTTGGATTTTAAAAAGTCAATAGATTTAGAAAATTCACATAGAATTGTAAAATATTTTTTTTACATAAACTTTTATAGAATACGAGGATAGAGATGACAATAGGTCGGGTTAGACCGGACTTCTCTATGCCCAGTCCCGACATGCAGTTTTGTTGATGGGCCCAAGCCCGGCCCATGGTCCAACCGAACTTGTAATTCAAGGCCAAGTTCAGGCTCATGTAGATTGAGCGGACATCCATATTTTATTTTTAACATATTTAAAAAAATATATAATTTATTTATTTTAAAATATATTTATATATTTTAATATTCATTAATATGTCTATTAATTTATATTTATTATACATTAATAACAATGATGATATTTATATTATTTTGCTCATACATTTTATTTAATATGTTTATTAATTTACTTTTATTGCACATTAAAAATAATAATTATATTTATATTATTTTAAATTTATGTTTTAATATAAGATATTTAAATATTTGGGTCGGGCTTGGGTATGTCGGGCCTAAACATTAGCTCAAACCCAACCATAACGTCATCGGGTCGGGCTTGGATTGATTTGAGTCGGACGGTGTAAAATTATCATTCCTAGTAAGGGCTCGAAATAGGAGAAAGAGGGTCGGATTTAGGGATGACAAATGTATCGGGCTGGGCTAGACTTCCATATGCCCAAATCCGGGCCACTGTTATATGTACAGGCCCATGGCCCAGCCGGCCCCGAAAATTAGGCCCAAGCCCTGACCAATATGAATCGGGTGGACTCGGGCCAGACCCGTAATTTTTTAAGATATTTTTTTATTTTTAATACATAAAAATATATAATTATTTTTTAATTGCATTTTATATATTTTAACATTTATTATACTTTTAAATGTAAATAAGTATTAAATCCAAATTTATTTAGTTGTATATGTTATTTAATATATATATATATATATTTAATTTATATTTATTATATATTAATTACAATAATAATATTTATACTATATTTAATCTATAATTTATATATTAATTATATTAATATCGGGTCAGGCTTGTATCGGGCGAGGATAAATTGTCATCCCTAGTGGCGGGTTTGTAAAATTTTTTGAGAGAATCCGTTGAAATCTCTGATTATTAGGAGAGATTTTGTATAGTAGAATTTATATATATTTTTGAAAGAGAATCCATGAAAATTCATAGACTATTAAAGTCCATAGACTGTTGAATACCTAAAGATTTTAAAAGACTTTTTAAAATCTGTATTGAATACCTATTTTGAATGACTTTTTAAAATATGAATTGAATACCCCCATATTTTAAAAATCTATAAAAATCCTACACAATCCACAACTAATATACCCCCTTAATAAAACAAATTATACGCCTTTAAATTATACTAGATTTACTCGCGCACGTTGCGCTGCGTATTGCATATGATGATAGTAATATTTTATTTTAAATGCTTGAAAAATAATAAAATTATTTACATCATATAAAAATATAATGAATGGTTTGATTATAATTAGTTTCATATGTATTTAATACAATTAAATTTCACACATTTATTTTGCTAAATTTATTGTTTATTTCATATATTTAACATATTAATGATATATTGATATTTAAATTGAAATAGTATATTTAACCGTCTCCATATTTCTAGTATAAGTAAATTTTATAAATTCATAATCTATATATAATTTAAATTAACATATATTTTAATCATCCTCTATATACATTATGGTTATATATGAAAATTACTCATATTGTAATTTCAAAATTAAAATTGTCATATTTGTAAGTTTTACATGAAAAAATCTAAAAGTTCAAAAATACCCTTAAATTTACTATTAAATCACACTACATTAATTTTTTATGAAAACATGTTTTTTTTTGTGGTATTTAGTATTTATTTGAATTTTATATTTTATTTAATAAATCCATGATTTTAATGTATTATTTAATTCAAAAAATAGGAATATATACAAAAAAATTTGACCAGTTAAAAAAAATCCGACCATATTTAAACAAAAAGTGATCGGTTCATGCATAAATTCTTTGAATTAAATAATGTGGGGTGTCAGGTGTTTATAATTTTTGTTTAATTAAACTAAGTGTGTATAGTTTTCAACATATATCAAGTTTTTTTAATTGCAAAAATTAAGAAAATATTTAATTAATACTAAATTCAAAAAAAAAATATCATTCATTAAAATGACTTCACAAAATAAGAGACATATATAAGTTTAACTAAGGGTATTTTAGGCAATTCACACTCAAAGTATGCACTTTTCATATTTTTTTTTATAAAATGAGTATATTTCATTTTTTATTAAAAAAGTTGGCACTTTACGTATAGCACATCATATATTATATTCACTTCGTTCCTACTTACTTGACACGTTTTAAAGTAATTCCAACCATTTAAATTTATAAATTAAAATGAAATGAATAATGTTATTATCAATTTGAATTTTAAATATTTTTTTTCATATTTATGGGCTCAAAATTTATCTTTATTACGTTAATTATTTTTTATATTATTATTCATTTAGAAAATACACAATGAATTATTAGTTTAAATTTAATATTTAAATTAGAATGATGGTACCATAAAATCCAATAATTATTCTTTCATAAAATATTTCAAATGATTAATGAAAAAGTAGATATTCCATTATAATTAACATAATTTATATAGATATGTGTGTGTATATAAAAAAAAACTAAGATTATGTTTGTTTAAATTTAATATTTTGAATGGTAACTTCTTTGAATTGGAATTAATAAAAACATTATTGCATCTAAAATAGCAAATATTTGAGTAAGAGAAAAAAGTGTAATAGTAAAATTATTGAGAAATGTAATTAGAGAAGGAAAGGACAAAGGAGTAATAATAATACTTTTGCATGGGACATGCAAAATTGAGAGGGAAAAGTCAAAATTTGGGAGGGAAAATGCATCGAAGTGATTTGGCTTTTATATAGTAATAGATTATTAACACGTGACATCTTCATATCAACAACAAACATATATTTTTTAAAAATTAGCCTGAACAACTTATAAAGGAAAGATGTCCATTTTTAATGGAGAGAGGAGTAACTACTAACAAGTAGTAATATACTAATTGTAATTCTTACGTAATATTCTTCGCGGTCGGATGAGAACTGTTTTAATTGAATAGAAATTCTTACGTAAAGTGATTATATGGAAGAACATTAATCATTTTAAGAACACTTATAGTTCATACTTTAAAAAGTATTAATTGTAATTCATTTGAGGTAATCATATTGACTATTTTCTTCCACCTTCAATCCAAAATCAAAATGGGCCACCTGCACGTCCCATTTCATATATGAGCCGAATATACTGGGCTCAATATCACCATATTATTTAGTTAATTAAAAAAAGTTTCATTGTCCCATTAAAGTTGACTTATTTTTTTAAATTTGTCATATTAAAATGTTTATTTTTATAAATAACAGTGAATAATTTTATAAAAAATGAAAATTTAATAGAATTTACAACTTTTAAAAGTCGTAAATTCTATCAAATTTTCATTTTTTATAAAATTAATTAATTTAAATACCCAAAAAATAAATTAACTTTAACAAAATTGAGCGAGTATTACAAAATTAAAATTAAATTACAGGTATAAGAGAATTGGATCTGAGAAATCAAAGCAAATTTGCTAAATGAAAAGGTTGTTGACACTTGACATGGAGATCGATAGAGTTATTGAGGCAATATATTTTAGACAAATTAATTATTTATTTTAGGTTCATTTCCAAAGAAAAAAAAGAATAACTAAATTTAGGTCTTAATTCAATTTTCTTGTTGTGAGATGATGCGTGGATTTTAATTTGATAAACTAATGTTTTCAAAAGAACAAAATGTTAAGCTAGGGTCTGTAGCTTATAATCTTACATTCTTTGCATAAACATCAAAATAGTGTCTACAGTTATGTTTTGATATTTTATTTCATAACAGTATTGAAGATAGTGTACTTTGAAAGTTGAACCATATTAACAATTGGACCTTGTTTGAATGCGTAAGAGCATCCCGTCCAAGCGCGGGAGGCTGAGGGTAGGAGGCTCGGCAGCAGCCTCCGGAAGTTGCCATGTGAGGCCGCCGCTGCAGGGAAGAGGCGCGGGCGTTTGGGCTGGGGAGAGAGAGGCCGGATGCTGGGCGTCGGAGGCTGGGGGAAAATGGCACTGCGGGTGGGGGACTCCCGAGTTCCCACCCTTTATTTATTTTTATTTTTTTATTTAAATTATATTTTTTAATTTTTAATTATTTAAATTATCTATATCTATAAATACCACACTTCATTTCATTTTTCATATACATTCATCCAATCTTCATCTATATTATCTCTCATATTTCTCTCCAAAATGTCTTCTTCTTCCGATCCCGACGACAAAATTAATGTTCAATTTTTGCAACTAGCAAATAATTTTATGGAGGTGGGTCATCAATATCTAGCATCACTCAGCACATCCAACTCCCAACGT
This sequence comes from Leonotis leonurus, assembly GCA_026898415.1. NCBI lineage: Eukaryota > Viridiplantae > Streptophyta > Magnoliopsida > Lamiales > Lamiaceae > Leonotis > Leonotis leonurus. The sequence goes on along the minus strand of JAPKLX010000014.1, from coordinate 3,242,526 downwards.
CCAAAAAAAAGTCTTTATCAAGAGGGATCGAGAGGAGACCTCCGTACGTCTATACAACGACTACTCCCAAAATCCAACATTCCGTAATAATTTTTTCCGACGTTGGTTTCGTATGCGGAGAGAATTATTTTCCGCATCGTCACGACATTGGAGAATTGTGAAGAATACTTCCGACAACGTACGGATGCTACAGGCCCTCAAGGGTTCACGCCACTACAAAAATGCACGATTGCAATCCGAAAACTTACAAATAGAGGTGCCGCCGATCAATACAACGAGTATCTCCGAGTCGTCGAGTCAACGGGCATCAAATGCCTCAAACTTTTTTGTCGTGCTGTTATTGAGGCTTTTGGGTCTCAATATTTGAGACGGCCCAACCAACAAGATATCCAACGCCTAATACAACTTCACGAAGAGAAGCACGGCTTCCCCGGCATGCTCGGTAGCATCGATTGCATGCATTGGGTGTGGAAAAATTGTCCGATGGCGTGGCGAGAGGCTTATACACGTGAGGACAAAGGCCACCCAACTATCATGCTCGAAGCGGTCGCGTCCCAAGATCTATGGATATGACACGCTTGGCCGGATCGGCAAACGACATATGCGTGTTCAACCAGTCTACGGTGTTCAACGACGTGCTCAACGGGAAAGCGCCTCGTGTGACGTTCATGGCACAACAAATAATACAACATGAACTATTATTTAGCCAACGGCACTTACCCATGTTGGCCAAATTTCGTCAAATCAATGCCGACGCCCACCGATAAGAAACGGTCTCGATTCAAGGTTATGCAAGAAGCGGCATACAAGGACGTCGAACGAGCATTTGGAGTACTCCAATCTCGATGGGCAATCATTAAAGGTTCGGCATGCCTTTGGTTTCGTGAGCATTTATTCGACATCATGTATACTTGCATTATTTTGCATAACATGATTATTGAAGACGAAGGTCCATATGCGACTAGTTGGGCACCGGAGTCCGAAGCAAGCTCCTCCTCCACTCCATCCGAAGAAGCAACTCGCGGTGTCAACGATAAATTTAAGGACTACATGAAGCGTTCGGCCAACCTCCGAGATAAGCGTGCTCACGAGATGCTCGAACATGATTTAATCGAAGAAATATACGCTCAATTCGATTCTTTAGATGAAGTGTATTTTTTCGTTTCTTTTCTTGTATTTTAATTTCGTGTGTTTTCAATTCTCGTATTTCAATTTCTTGTATTTTGTATTTGAAATTAAAATTAATGAAATTTTAATTTCTAAAATTTGTTATTTTAATTTTAATGTTATTTAATTAAATAAATTAAAATATTAATAAAAAATTAAATATTTAATTTATTTTCGTATTTATTTATTTATTTATTTTATATTACAAATTTAAATTAACAAATTAAATTAATGACATTTTTCTCAAATTCAATCATTCTAAATTAAAATAGAGAGTCTTATGTTGAGAGTCTCCCACTGCTACCAATCAATACAACCTCTCTAAAAATTGTGGACCCACACAAAAAAGTTTCATTTAATTACGAAACCGCCGTCGAGCCATTTTTGAGAACCCCCCATTGGGGATGCTCTAATGATATCATAAAATACAATTGAATGTGTACTTGAATTTGAATGTGTTGGAAAAATTGATTTTGAACGTGTAGGGTTCTTATCTCACCACTTGGACTTGCATGCTCTCTATATTTGATGGTCGTATATTTAATTTTTTGAGAATTAAATGAATAAGAATTATTCAACTTTTCAAGTAGATAATTGTAGCATTTTTTGTTTCTCTAAATCAAATTTTATATGGTGAGTGAGAAATGATATGTTAAAAGGTGGTTTGGCCTTATTATTTGGCAATGCGGTTTTAGCCCACTAATTGATAGGTATTTGGGCTTTAAATGGATAAATGACATATTTATACAGTCTTTGAAAGCCCATATAAGTTATGACAAAGTCATGCATGCATTTACATGTGATCATGGTAGAGGCTTTTCATATGCTAAAATAGCCGTGAGAAGACCTTTAAGTTGTCATGACAATTTATGAAGGTTTATGGTGGTGTGACCTTTGAATTCCCCAATCGGTGCTATAAAAGGAGTTAAGAGCTTCTTTCTACACACCAAGTGTTTAGTGTGTTTTTGTTGCATTTTAACACGTTGTGTTGTTGTGTCTATGTCTTTGTTTTTATGTTTTTCGTATGGTTTTAGTTCGTTTTTACGCCGGTTCTTGTTTTGTAGTGTATGATGCAAGGTGGAGTGAAAGATGATGGAATTGAGATAGGAGTAGTGCGGAAGAGGTCGTTGGTGCAGAGCCGAACGAGGAAGAGGCGAGACAAGCATGGCATGGGATGGAATCGAGCACAAGGAAGCTGACCGTGCAGCCAGCATCGCTGGGAATGCAGCTGCAGAGAACGGCAGAAAGCAGAGGCCAGTGACCGCTAGCTTCCCAGCGGCCGCTGGCCTTGCAAAAATTGTGTGTCAGAAAGTCAAGGTCAGCGACCGCTGACTGACAGTTGCAGGCGTGTTTAAATCTTCCTTTTGGGCATCATTTGATCTCTCTGCCCCAACACTTGTACTCGAATAGTTTACTCCCAAAACACATTTTTATTGTTTTTTCTAGTTTGGGATTAGAGAATTCCAATGGATTGAAGTGGATTCCGACTTTGGATTCTTACGTTTCAATTAGTAAGTTTTCTTTCTATGGTTTCCTTTTGTGATTCTACCATGTGTATCATGTTTGGCTAGATCCTACTAGGATTGGATGTTTGTGTGCTTGTTCAATGTTTGATTGATGTATGCTCGTTGATTAACTTGTTTTGTATGGAGTTTAATGCTTGATCACCATTAAATTCATATGTTTATGTTAAGTAGATTGATCATTTGCTTGACATGAGACCTAGAGTTAATCAACATTATTCTTAACAGGAAACGTAAAGAATAATAATTTATATGAGATTAAGCAATTACTAGAGGTGTGAACTGTATACGAAAGTAAAGATCACAGCTTAGTGTATTAATACGAAAGTAATTTGCTAAGCAACCTTTGGTGTTCTTAATCGAATATGGAGGCATGATCAATTAGACATTGAATAGGAGTTGAGCATCTTATCCTAAAGATTCAATCCATTGGGATTCGTTTAGTTGCTTTTAATATTTATTTATTTATTGTTATATCTTATGGTCATAGTATGTTTAGGATTTTCGTTTTCTTGTTTTAATAACACTTAGGATTAGAGCCGCCCTGTTAAGCTTTCCATCGAGATCCGACCGGGGTTGGCTTGCTACATGCAATCGACCTCGTAATAATTTGTGAGAACCTAGAGTACACGCTTTAGGCTAAACAAATTTGGCGCTATTGTCGGGGAAAGCTTTAGGCGTTTTTGATTTTGAGTGTTATTTGTGTTGTTCATTAGTTTTCTTTTTATCTTGTTCTATGTTGTTTCGTATCGTCTTGTTTGTCGTTATTGTTCTTGTTGTTATCTTCTTTATTGTTTTCTTGTTTCGTGGGTGTTATGCTTTGATTTTGTTGTTGTGTTGTGCAGGTATTCGACTTAGGGAATTATTCGGTTTCAATTCGAAAATTCGATTTTTTTGTAAGTGATTAGTATGATTTCTATTTAATCACATGCTTCATATCTCATTTGCTTACACTCAAAACAAGTATTTTCATCTTCCTCTTATAAAACTCAAAATTTTCATTCTTTTAATAAATGAGTATCCATCTTCATTATATCATAATTATACTCGTCGTACAAAATCAAAATTGTTCGCAACATGTTTGTAATTTCTTCCTCAAATTTATATCAAATTGAAGTAAAATTGTTCATCGAAACATATTTCATTATCAAATAATAGTATTATATTTATAATTTGAGCTACATGTCTCGAAGGAATTGAGGGAATTTAATTTGATTGAACTTGTAATCAGAATATTCAAAATGGGGTAAGCTATGATTTATTGATTACAATATACAATTTTGTAATTTTAAAACTTCTACTTATTTTTTTATAACATTATTAGACTCGAAATATTCTCAAACTACACAACTACGTCATTGGATTTCTCTTATGCCTAACATAATCATTAAGCCGTTTTCACGACCTTTTTCGCATCCTAGTCTTCACAGGTCTATCGTTATTATATTGCTACCAACCAGAGTAGCCGTTAGGCGAAGAGGAGAGTAAGAAACTTGGAGAAGAGTCACTTTTAAGCCAAGGTTGAAATTTATTGTCGTTGATGTTGAGGAAAGAGTTTCGTCCTTAAATTAAGTCGAATATCATTCCAATTGTCATTACAAAAGTAATTAGAATTTTTGTCGTTAAAATAAATTTTGGACAAGTAACTAATCCAAAAAATACTATTAATTCGGCAAGAAAACCTCTCAGACTTGATAATGCGAGGGAGGCCGATAATAAGTAGGATAATATCATTGGATACGAAACATACTCAAACTCTCTCGATAATAAGTAGGTCCAATTTTTATGAAATTGATTTCAAAATAACTCAACCCAAACCGGCCCGATCCACTCCTGATTCTAGTACTATCTCGATTCCAAATAAAGTAGGGCTCACAATTTGAGAGTGAATTATGTTTAAACTAGGCCAGAATATTGGAGTTACTTGTGTAGTCCTCCAGTGGTAGTGGTAGTGGCGTCGACAGTGCTTGAGTGGGATAAATAGTAATTCTCCATCTCAACTAAGATGAGACGTATTTTACTTTGAAACGTCCTAACTAAATTGAGGCTTTTTTTTATAATATCTTTATTATACACACAAGTTTAAATAATATATATTTTTATCACCACTTTATAATTTTTTCAATTCTAAACACATAGTATTATTTAATTATTGTGTCCCCAAAAGAAATGCTTCATTTTAATCGGGACGGATGAAATATTTGTACTTTTTGATATTGATAAATATCAGCATAGCTTATGATATAAGCTATATTTTATTAAAAGGTGTCACATGCAAATATTCTTTAATAGCTCTTATGAGATATGCACTGGCATAGCTATTTTAGCGTAAGAGGTTTTGAGTGCAGAACTGGCATGCTCTGCGCAGCAGAGCTCAATTGCTTATTGATGGGATTTTCGTAATGATGGGCTTAGGCCCAAAGAGCTCTTCTTCGCCTTATATGAGCTCTGCAAGTCTGAACCAATGCAAGGAACATGACTAACAGCCTGACATATGTCAAGGCTTTACTGACATGCTCCAAAATAACTAATTGACACGTGGAAGGTATCCTACCAACCCTCTAGGACCACTGCTATTGGAAAGTATTTAACAATTTGTACTATGATATCAAAGGTTGTTATCTGGGTGATATTACTCTTTTACCCCTTATATCTAATACTATATACCCTATTCATTTTCATTGCTAAGGTTAGCTATACTCTAAAACACTACCCATATTTTCATACGCATACATTGCATTTTACTTTCAAGTCTACTACGAGCTGATTTGAGTGTAAGAGACTCTCCTCGAAAAACTCCAACCATTCTCCAATCTTGTTTTGCAGGCTCTGTCAGAGAGACTAAAGTCAAGCTGTTTGCAACCACATTTTATTGTTGCGTCTGAGGTATAAACTCCAAATCTTTTGTAACTTTCATATTCTTTTTCTATTATTTATGTGATTAAGTAATGATCCAACACTTTTAAACGAGCAGTTTTCTGAAATTTATACGAGTAGATATTTTTGGGTTGACTCAAATTTATATTAGGAGTTACCGAATCCCCCATTACATTCATGGTCCCCTATCCACTTTTAAAGCTATTTTCCTTTTCAGAATTATAGATATGATTCTTCATTAATACTCCTCCCTTCCTAATTACTTGACCTTCCGAATTTGTTTGGCTATTTTTATTATATTAATTAATGAGTCAATGACAGATTTACTCTTGTTAATTAAAGTCAAAGTTACTTTAATTAACCAATCATGCATGCATATTAAAATTTCAAGTATTTATCATGATGGTCGTTTCACTTTCTTATGATAAAATAACAAATTAATGAGAGTTATTCTGGGTATAAATTAATTTAATTAATATTCGTGCACAACCTCATAAGGACAGACACACATGTATGTGTATATATATATATATATATATGTATTTGGGGTATATAAATGGGATCGGAGTGACTATTATACAGTCTGTTCTGCAAACTTCACTTCAATTTGTTTGAAGCTAAATAATAATTGAAATTTAGCTTCACGTAGATTTGATATATAAGGATAGAGCCAGCAAAAATGGTCCAAATTCGTCCAAAAGCTGAGAGTTTGGGCTGATTTGGACATGAAAAAAGAAAGTAAGAAAAAAGGGCCTCAAAAGGCCACTTGATAAAACGGGCATAAAAAGTCCATTCAAAAATAGCCTTGAATCCGATGGACTTTAGACTAAAATAATTCGTCTGATAATATAAGATAAAATATTATTCTTTTTGCAATTTTTATTTAATTTAAATTATGATTGTTATATTTATATTTTGCATGACTTTGATAGATAATGAATGAAAGACTTTCAAAGTTTTAATTGTTTGTTTGGAGATTGTTATACTCCCTCCGTCCCGCTAGATTAGAAGCATTTTTCTTTTTGGGACGTCCCGCTAGATTAGACGCATTTTCTTTTTTGGTAACTTTTACAACTTAAAAGTATGTGGGCAATAGTTACCAAAAATAAAAATAAAACAAATATTGGTTTCCGATCCAAAAGCAAATGCTTCTAATCTAGCGGGACGGAGGAAGTATAATTTAAATTATTATATTGTGATGTTTTTATATTATTTATTCAGATTTTTATTAACATTAATATTATTAATTGTATAGTTTTATCTTATATATAAATGTCAAATTATCATTAATTTTAAACATATGAATCCTACAAATCAATTAAAATTGATATGAAATGTTAAAATATAATTGTATACTCTATTTCGTAGGATGAACCTTAATATTAAATACAAAATTAAACTAAAAATGTAAAATTGAAATACAAAATAAAATAAAATTATTAACCAAAATTTGGTTACTAGACATATTATGCGTGCAACACAAAAGTGGGATACAAAATTCGATTGAATTTAAATTACATTAAGGTGGTGTTTATTTTATATGATAAGATGAATTGATAAAATTAATCCAAGTCAATCCAATATTTACTTTGATGAATAAATAATTGATTATTTTATTTTAAACTAATTTTATAATCTTATCATTCAAATACCCAATCACATGTTTTATCAATCTTTCTAATTAATTAAAGTAAGGAATGATGTAGGAGATTCTAAGAGACTATATCATCACCCAGCTCATCATATGCTATGAATTTGAATTGAGTGAAGGTTTGGATAATTAATTATTTAGGTAATTTCTTAAGCAACACTTAATTGTAGTATATTATAGTTGGCAATACCATCCTTTTTTAACCAATGATGATACGATGATTTGTTTTGGTTATGAATTATGATGAGAACCAAAAGAAATGACTATCCCATTCCCTTACAAACAAATATAGAAAATGCATTAGAATTCAAACCACATAATACTGTCCTATTTAGGCAGTCAATATCGTCATGTGTACGCGTTAATAAAACAATTAATTTTACAGACCAATCCTAACTGTATATATATCCATAAAATAAAATTACAAGCAATCGATATAAAAGGAATCTTAATGCCCATAGAAATAAAATTGAAGTAAATATTTGAATGGTCGCATAATGAACTGTCAAAAGCAAATTAATGAACCATAAATGGGTGCAATTAATACAAATATAATATTAAAATTATATTACACAAACTAAAACAGCAATATAATTGTAATTGTAATTGTAAGTTTTAATGAGAAGGATTATCAATTTTCCAATAAGAGAAAAAGGAAATATAAATAAATAAAAAAGTGGTCCCCACAGCATGTGCCAACTGTAACCTTTTCTTCTTCTCTCTAAAAACATGCACAAGAAACAGACTCCCCTCTCCTTTCATTTCCCTCTCAGCCTCTTTTAATGGAGGAAAAAAACACACATTACACACACTACTTTCTATATTCCCTCTCACTGCTTCACCATCTTCCTCATTATACACACTCACGCACTTCACTTTCCTCTCCCCCTTTTCTATCTTTCCCCAAGCGAAATTCTGCCTTTTCCCAATCCTTAGCAGATCAGAATAAATAACGGAAGCCATTAATTTCCTCTCTCTCTCTCTCTCTCTCTCTCTCTCATTCTACAAAGCGGAGCAGTGCATTTGCGGAAGACGCATTCGTGGGAAAAACTCAATTGAAGTGAAGAAGAAAGTGTTCCGTTGCCATTCGAGCTCTCGTCGGATGGCGTCGAGGTTGGTTTTTCTGGCCGTGTTTTCGTTTCTCGCCGCCGTGGCTCGCGCGCAATCCGACGACACGGCGGTGATGCAGGAGTTGAAGAAGGCCATCAACGCTGGGAGTCAACTCGGTTGGACAGACGCGGACCCCTGCCAGTGGAAGTCGGTTCAGTGCTCCAGGGATAAGCGGGTGACCCGGATCCAAATCGGGCACCAGAAACTCCTGGGTTCGCTGCCTCCAAACCTAAAGAATCTCACCTCGCTGCAGGTCTTCGAGGTCCAGGACAACCAACTCACCGGGCCGCTCCCGAGTTTCTCCGGGTTGAACTCGCTCCAGTCCATATTGCTCAGCAGAAACAACTTCACCTACATCCCTCCCGACTTCTTCGATGGTATGACCTCGCTGCAAGACGTCCACTTGGATTACAATCCCTTCGCCTCCTGGCAAATTCCGACCGGTCTCAAGAGCGCCACCACTCTGCGAATGTTCTCCGCCACCTACGCGAACATATCTGGGCCGCTGCCCGACATTTTTGGGTCGGATACATTCTCGAGCTTGACCACTTTGCACTTAGCGTTTAACTCTCTCGAGGGTCCGTTGCCAGCCACGTTCGCGGGATCTTCCATACAGTCTCTGTGGCTCAACGGCCAAACAGGTGGTAGATTAAATGGTTCGATTTCGATTCTGCAGAACATGACTCAACTCACTGAAGCCTGGTTACACGATAATGACTTCTCCGGCCCATTACCGGATTTCACGTCGTTGGTTCAGTTGAAGAATGTGGGATTAAGGGATAATATCTTGACCGGTCCAGTTCCCGACTCTTTGGTTGAACTGAAATCGTTAACGGAGGTGAATTTGACAAACAATAAACTACAAGGAAAAACTCCCAAATTTAGTAGCTCTGTAAAGGTTGATATGTCACCGAACACCAACAGTTTTTGCTTACCCGATCCTGGGGTAGAATGTGATTCTCGCGTTAATAATTTGCTCGAGGTGGCGAAGAATTTGGGGTATCCTGCTACGTTTGCTGATAGCTGGAAAGGGAATGACCCCTGTGTTTCCTGGAAGGGGATCACCTGCAGTAATGGGAATTTGACTGTGGTGAATTTTCGAGGAATGGCTCTTTCTGGGACTATTTCTCCAAGCTTTGCGAAGTTCTCGTCGCTGCAGAGGTTGATTCTAGCCGATAATAACTTGACCGGAACCATTCCGAATGAGCTCACTACTCTGCCTAATCTTGTGGAGCTGGATGTTTCAAATAACCAAATTTATGGGAAGGTTCCCCTGTTCAGGAGTGGTGTCGATGTGAAGACTGTTGGTAATTTGGATATTGGGAAGGATGGTCCGACGACTACTGGTCCAAAAGACAATCCGAATGGGTCATCTTCGGGTGGCGGTCCCGGGAGCAGCAAGGGAAAGAAATCATCGACTGGTGTAGTTGTAGGCTCAGTAGTTGGCGGGATCTGCCTACTTCTCGTTGCTGGGACGCTGGTGTTCTATGTTAAAAGAGGTAAACGCAAGCGCAGTGGCAGGGTTCAGTCTCCTCACACCACAGTCATACATCCGCGCCTTTCAGGCTCCGAGGATGCTGTCAAGATCACCATTGCTGGCTCGAGTGTAAATGGTGCGACGAGCGAAACTTACAGCCATGGGAGTAGCGGGCCAAGCGACCTCCACATTGTCGAGGCTGGTAACATGATGATCTCTATACAAGTTCTGAGGAACGTGACCAACAATTTCAGTGAACAGAATATACTGGGGAGAGGCGGATTCGGGACTGTCTACAAGGGTGAGTTGCACGACGGGACGAAGATTGCCGTGAAGAGGATGGAATCGGGTGTGATCTCTGACAAGGGGTTGGATGAGTTTAGGTCTGAGATTGCTGTTCTGACTAAAGTTCGACATAGGCATTTGGTGGCTCTCTTGGGATATTGCTTAGATGGGAATGAGAGGCTGCTTGTTTTTGAATACATGCCTCAAGGTACTCTCAGTAGGTTTCTGTTCGATTGGAAAGAAGAAGGTTTGCAGCCTTTGGAATGGATGAAGAGGCTAACCATTGCACTAGATGTTGCTAGAGGTGTTGAATACCTCCATGGTTTAGCTCAGCAAAGCTTTATTCATAGAGATCTTAAGCCATCTAATATTTTACTTGGAGATGATATGAGGGCTAAAGTAGCAGATTTTGGACTTGTTAAGCTTGCTCCTGATGGGAAAGCTTCAGTTGCTACGAAACTTGCTGGAACCTTTGGTTATCTTGCACCAGAGTATGCAGGTAGATTGGCTTATTCTTTTTGCTAGTTTGATTTTCTTATATATGTTTCCTTGATTGGTTCTTCTTTATGAAAGTTTCTGAGTTGATCCACTATGATTGAAAAGCTATGTTGCATCATGTAAGAATCTGAGGCAGGCTCGTTTCAAAGATTTGATATTATGCATGTGTATCTCAGTATTTATATGGAACTATTTTAAATTGGTGCTAGAAATGAGTTGAATAGCTGATTCATGTTGAATGCCTCGAATTCTTGTAAGATTCTTCTATCTTTGACAACTTTGTAATGAATACAATTAGGATTAGGAGCTTTAGATCAGCATTGTCTCTTAACGTTGTTATGATTCGTGAAGACTATATCATCACATCATTGGAATTCTCCATTGAAAACTTTTCCTTAACTCTGTTTCCTGCTGCAACTCTTCTTTGTTGCATGACTGGACTGTAATTGTTTCATTTCCGCACGACTGTACAGTGACGGGCCGTGTGAGTACAAAGATTGACGTGTTCAGCTTCGGAGTCATTCTAATGGAGATAATCACCGGAAGGAAAGCTCTAGACGAGAGGTTCCCTGACGAAAGTCAGCACCTGGTTCCGTGGTTCCGTCGAACGCTGCTCAACAAAGACACATTCCGTAAAGCCATTGATCAAACCATTGATGTAACTGAAGAAAATTTGCCTAGCATCTGCACCGTGGGTGAGCTCGCAGGCCATTGCTCTGCTCGGGAGCCCTATCAGAGGCCAGATATGGGGCATGTCGTGAATGTGCTCTCATCTCTGGCAGAGCTGTGGAAGCCGTCAGAGCCCGCTGACCCAGAAGACATGTATGGAATCGACTACGACATGACCTTACCTCAGGCGCTCAAGAAATGGCAAGCACTCGAAGGAATGAGCTTGATCGACGCTGATGCTTCATCCTCGTCTTTCATTGAGAGCAAGGACAACACCCATACTAGCATCCCGACTCGACCTTCTGGTTTTGCTGATTCCTTCACGTCCGTCGATGGGCGGTGAAAATATTAAAAGATGTCTTGCTGGTGTTCCCATTCTTTGATGAGTTGAATCAATTTATAGTTTAGATTTATCTGCACTTTTTTTGTTATCATTTTATTTCTTAAACTTGTTTAGATAGTAGAGTTCTTGCTATTTTTTTAGAATGACGGAAGGATTTGAACATCAATTGCTGCGTATACTGTTTTGTATATAATGTAGTTGATTCATTCCTACAAATGTTCATTTTGTTTATAGTTGGGAGTTGGTACTTTAGAGAAAGAAATCCTCTCTCTGCATTTAAGGGTATTTGGTGAAAGCAAATTGAATTTAGAATGCAGGTTTGGTGTAGTGTTGTTCAACCTCTAAGTCTAGGGTTTTGATTTTCAAACTGTGTAACCACTACTAATCACTCTATATGTGTAGCTGGTGATGATGCCATGAATTTGTGGTGACTAAGGTGTGTGAGAAATGTAGGGACCTTCAATATTTATTGCTTCGTGTCAATATAAATTTATGTTTTAGGTCTACATACATGCCTCCATAATTCCATTGTTGTTGAAATTAAATTGGATGTATAATATATATAAACAAGTGAATACAATAATAATAGTGCAGGAAGTATTAAAGTATTCATACAATTGTTGGTGCAGTAGTAAAGAATGTTGTCGGAAGGAGGTTTGGGATGTCTGATGTTGCCCCTTAGTGTATGTAATAAAATTATGTTTATATTGTAGTACGATACTTCGTCCCTCCAATAAGTATGGTATAAAATTTTTGGATGTGGTTATTAAGGAGAGTGTATAAAGTAGTATAAGAGTGATAAAAGGTGATAGAGTCTACACTTTTACTATTTTAAGAATGTGCCAAGGGATGTTCAAATAAGGAAGTTGTGTTAAGTACATTGGGAGGGAGAGAGTATATTGTTATGAAATAATATGAATAGTGGATAAGAATAAGACGTGAAGAGCAGTGGCTGACAGCTTGATTCCCTTGTCTAATTTAATACTCTTCGTTTAAATAATAATAATAAAATCATTAGAAGATAGAACAAAATAAAAAGGCTACGTGAATGGCCTTTCATTTATTACATGCTTTGCGGATTTGTCGCCGTTTAAGAATGCTTATGGAATACTATTATTTTAATATGATTATTTACTTTATTTCCATTTCACTATTCTTACTCTACCTCCATGCATGCAGTTTACATAATATCTTGTTTTAATTTAAATTTATCTTTGTCTATGCACTTATCTTTTTAACTTTTTGATAAATATAAAAATTGAATATTAATTCTTTGCTTATTATAATATTGTTTCGTCCATGATAAATATCCCTCTGTCCATAAAACATCTTCCTATTTTGATCAGGTGCAAGTTTTAATGTATTACTTTTGATGATATGCAGTGAATGAAATTAGGATCTCACTTGATATATTGTTTTAAATTGTGTTGTGTGTAGTCAGTGGAGTTTGAGTTCCACTTAATGTATTATATTAAATTAAATTATGTGTAGAGAGGATGGTGGGTATACTTACTATAAATGAAAAGTTTAAAGTAGAAAAAAGTTTTGTGGACGGACGAAAATGGTAAAATAAGAAGAAGTTTCGTGGAGGGAGGAAGTATATCATGAGGAGTGAGCACAAATTTTAAAAAGAAAACAATTCATTTTTTGTGGACGATCAATTTAAGTAGTAATAATATACTTATCGTGAACAAACAGAGTATGACTAAATTAATATTATATTATTATAATGTGTGAGAGTCAAACTCGAGTTGGTTCTGCTTATGCCTTTCTATGAAGGGACCTGCTACTATGAATCAATGGCTGCTTATTAATTATTATTATAGTCTGTTGAACTGAAGTTTTATAATTTAATAATTTCGAAGATGACATATTATTCTCTAAGTTAAATAGGCAGAGAACTATAGTATAAATAAAGGGGATAAATAAATGTAGACGTGGAGATGCAATACGAAGTTTGAAGCCACGTGTTGCATGCAAACACAACACTATTATTAAGATTGAGAGAGAAAGGAGTCTCTGTCTGCACTTATTATGAATCATGAATAAATACATATATAAATAAGAAAATTAAATTAGGTTCCTGTTTGTATCGAAAGATTTAATGAATGGAATTTGGAGAAATAATATTAAAAGAAATTTGTATCAACTCAATTCCAAATGTTATCTTGGGTTCAATTATGCATTCGGTACATATTAAAAGCTTCCCAAAGGTATTTCTAAAGTTTCTTCCTTCAGTTGATCAAATCGCACTTATTTATGAAGTTAGAAGAATAAATCTTATTGTTTTCCAGCTCAATATTTTATGTTAAAAAGGTTATAAAAATTTTTGCTGGCATTTCGATATGGGTCATTGAAGAGCAAAATATAGAGTTGAAATAGAGAAGTAAATTGGTCATTTAAATACGCCTTAAATAGAAAAGATATTTCAACCATAAATATGACCCTCTTTTTTAAAAATAAAATAAATAAATAGGATTGTTTGAATAGAGTTAGTTAGTTGACTCTTTCATTTTGGGTTAAAACTGGATCGCCGGCTATCAATTTCTCAATACTTTCCTTTCATTTTCTTTTGTAACTTTTAAATTCAATTTTTGTTTATTTATTAAGAAAAATCCAACATTAAAAATTAATAATTGGTTCTAATTAATATTTTGTTTGTTAATTAATAAAGAAAAATATTCATATTTAATATACTAATATATAGTCAAGTTATAACAATTTCCATCACTAAAATGAAAAAATGCAAGCATCATGGAAGTATAGAAATAGGTGGATTATATAACGATTTTATTTTATCCAGAAATCGTAAATAGGTTGTTGATAATGATGGAGATTATTATTATTATTACCACCTACAAATACCAATAAAATAAAGAGTCCAATTGAATTAAATTTCCCTACCTGCTTTTGCTGAGTTTTAGGGATACACCAAACAAGGCATCTTTGACTTATTGCACTAAAAATTCACTCCCAAACAGCACCCATCCATCCACCACATCACATGCCCTTTGCTCTTCTTATTACTAAGCAAAATTTACTGCTCCATCAAATTAATTAATGCCTGCATTCTGATTTTACTTTTCATGGAAAATATGCATAGCTTGATTTTGCAATTATGAAGGAAAGGGAAGGGAGGGGACCAACTTAGTGATTCATTCGGTTGAAAATAATTATATACTTTTCTAGGTGGGAATGATTTTTAATTATCCATGCAATTTGGCTGTCAAAAGCTAAATTCCAATCAAGAAACATCAAGTTACATAAATTATGTTGGGTCGTTTTTAGGGTGTTTTAGTTGTAAATACTAAATTGTTGTTTGGTTTGTGGGCAATGATGCCTCTATACTATGACTATGAGACTTCATTTCGGCCACACCGGAGTTAGGATGGGGACCGGAGAACTACCTACATAGAGTCCAATGAGTTTAGAATAGGTTAAGTTTTCCCGGCTAGATCAGCTGCAACCCTTTCTGTTGCCAAATTCCGACCAAAATTTCTGATTGTGATTGTCTTGACACACAATCTTTTCAAATAAGACTATGACCAGAATTTCTGATTGTGATTGGCTTGACACACAATCTTTTCAAATAAGACTATGACAATGCGCATCAATATTCAGGTCGTGAAGCTCTAATCTGATCCTAGCTTTGTCATATCTTGACAACGCCATGTACAGAATTGATATTTTCAAATGTTCAAACATTTGAAATGGGTTTCAAAGATCTGATTATAAGCAAACAATAATGTAATGTCCAATGTCATTTGCTTAAGCCCTTTACTGTTCATCTGTGTATTGAAAAAAAACAAACATGACAATATAATGGTGAGCTTTCAATTGTGTTCTAACCACTTAAAGATCCAAGGTGGTTATTGGGTATGAATGGATTAGCCAAGCCAGCAAATTCTGTTAGGATTATGTGCCTCTCTAACCCACCTCCAGTTCCCTAAAATTCTTGCAATCTATGACAAAATCAAGATTATATGTATGTCCCATGCCATTTGACACACCCTCTACATAAACACAATCATTAATAAATAAAATCCAAAACGATGTGCATATAATCAACACAGAGGTAATCCTCTACATTCAAATAAAATAAAAAAATCATCTAGATAAAAGAGCAGCACCATATGAAACAATAGAATGAGATGTAAGTAAGAAGACCAAAAAAACCCATATGAACATGCATATATCATAGACAGTAGACATGAGCATACATATTCTTCACTAATTTAAAATCTCACAAATTTTGTGTCAGACTAGATAGGGCACAAGAATATTTCTACTTGCCTTCGGTTCACAATCTCATAGACGTCTCACCTCTAGTGTCATGTCCAATTCAAACCACAGAGTTCATAAGCACCAGAAGTATGCGACTTACCTAAGACACAAATGGAGCATTTGATCATCGTTTCTTGAAACCATATTTCTTGCGTTCATAGAACAAATCTGTTTTAGCACTTCCTAGGTTGACTATCTTGGGACAGCCATCACGGTCCTTCTCTTGCTGAGTGCACTCTTTGCAATAGTATGCATCTGATACCCCCACCCCACCACAGATGACGCATCGGCCTTGGAATGATCCATAATTGCACTCATCGCACACACGGACAAGGGTGCAAGGGCGCACATAGGAATCACAAATCACACATTTTCCATCGCATTTCTCACAAAGCCGTCCAATTGCTATTCCAGGCTGCTTCCTGCACATAATCAGATCAGGATGATGCTTGGCCATGATTCTTCAAGTACCTCTTAATATGACAAATGAAGTAGTTAAACCTGTGTCAACTACAAAAGATTTGCATCAGTAGCTGCAACAATATCGTATATGCAATCTCAGTTTAAGATGATGGCATGATTGAGGTAAGAAAAAAAAATCAGCGAACTTATTTGCTCAAAAGCACAAGTCCATTTAAAATTTACAGTACTGCTCATATACCTCCAAAGCAAAGCAAAGCAAAGCAGGATCATAGAAGCTCTTTATCAGCTAGGGGGTTATTTGACTCTAAAAATTTGCATAGTCAATCAATCATTTCAGGACAAACCAGCCAATCAGACTTGTGAGTGAGGTAAAATGATTGAAAAAGCTCCCCTGGGCTTCCAATGGAAATGAAGAAAAAAGTTGTTACAAACTCTATTTGGATATGATTAAGATGTTCCGGGGGAGAAGAAGCTTAACATGAAATTCATAACTGTGATGTTTTTCAGTGAAAGAAGACTTGGTCTGTTTGTGATTTGGAAGAAGTATATAACCTTGTTGCCAAAAAAATAAAAAATGTTGTTAAAAAATGGTTGTTTGGTGTATCCACTTAGGCTATGTTTGGTATACATGACACGTATCGTGTCATGTATAGCAAACATAGCCTTAATGATTCATGATAGTCAAGGTTTGGATGCGTTTTACTTGTGACAACTTTACTTCTCATCACTAAATAAGGGAGATCACGGCCACTCCGTAGGGTTCTTCCACTTCAAGTCATGTTTCGTTTTATCGTTTATCCTTTGCCTTTTTCTAGTATTTTCTCTACCATTTTTTTGCTATTGTTCTCTACTTCACTTCCTGTGCCACTGAACACCAACCAGCCAAATAGGCAAATACCTCAAGCGCAAACTAAATTCCCTATTCTTATTTCTTGTTCTCTTCTCTTTACATCAAAACCATTGGTTCCCACTATTAATTTTTTATATAATTTCTTTTAAATGGGTTTACATATGATGTAACATAAATCAAGAAGGCACACTGAAATTTGACTCTATATGGTAGAGGAAGAAGCATCCCTGAGTTTGTAGTATTTTGGAAGAAAAGGAATAGATGATAATGAAATGGAATAGTGGATACATAACTAGCTGGAGGAAGACTAACTATATCTTAACAAAAACAATGAAAACAATATTATTGAGTGAAATGTTACAGATGGTTAAGCCCCAGTCCCGAGGAGGTCCTGAACCAAAGCCAAAACCAGTCATGACAGATGTAATCAACAAAATCTTGGAAGAGTAGGTGTAAAATTGTCTCAGATGAATTAATCATCAGTCATGTCCAGCCATGCAAATGAGCTCTTACAACTTTATATGCATGAATGAATAAAGACTCCTCGTCAAAGGATGCTCAATAGAAATATATAAAATACGAGCACATATAGCCAGTGGTTCGTCAGCGTATTCACCAATGTACGCACTAACATAGTAAATGATTAGTGCTCAGTAGGAGGATAACGAACATCTAATCCCCAAAAAGAAAAAGCATGAACTGGCAAAGCTCCTCCCGAACACCCGGACACAGTTGTTTAGGTTGAAACCCGAAATGATCTTGTTCAGTCAGTAATGTAAAAAAAAAACCATACTCCCGCACGAAAGTAAAGAATTTGAAATTCGTAAACGGTAATCAATCAAAACCATGAAAATTAAACATATACACAGAAAATCTACCTCAATCAAGCGACACAAAGCAATTAGGACGGAAAAGGAACAAAATGTTGGTGAAAGTGAAGAAATAGTGTATCGAGATCTGAGAGGAATTTCACCTGAATATTTGAGCAAGCTTCAATGGCGGCAACTGAAATAATTTTTTAGTAGTGAAATTATTAATTGGGGAAATTTCTCGATAGCTCTACTCCACAAAGAAAATGACTTGCTACGGCGCCGTTTTTTCTACTTAGAGCGTCCATTTCGTACCCAAGTTAGGATATGGATGGATAGGTTTAAAATAATGTGATGACTTAAGATATGAGAGGTTAATTATAATATGTTGGTCCATTTGGTAGACAAGAAAAGAACTAGTTAAAAATTACCGAAATGCCACTGAGTGTAGCGATCTCTGACACTCAGAGATCGCTAACAATGTGTTTCAACATATAATTGTTTATTTTACGAACAAAATAATCCACACTCAAAGATCGCTGACACTCAGAGATCGCTGACAATGACACTGTTCCAGATGGTTTAAAATAATATCACCTATTTGGTGGGTTATACAACCTAACGTAACAGTAGAATTAAGGACGGACCATAAAATTATGACGGGCCAATGAGTTTACTTGCCCAACTACCAAACACAAGATGAGGAAGGATGAAAATAGTATATCCTTCTTCAACTCCCCTACCAAATGGGGCTTAGTAGTAATAAACTTTTTATGATGGTTCTAGATTGGCTGCTAATTGGTTCGGTTTCGGATATTTAAAACTGAAAATTCGCGTATCTGAACTTAAAATAGACAAAATATAGGAATTGGTTTCAAAATCGAACGGATAATCGAGTACTCGAAAAACTGATTCGGTTTCGATTGGAACGGAATTAGAAAAGTAGAAGTATGTATATCCATAATCAAAGATGTATAATGTATTGCATCCGCAAGGTTCGACATATCCTCAAATTTAGATCGTCCATGCTAATTCGACTAGACAATTTTATATTTTGGTGGCGGTGTGCGAGGCAGAGGCATTGTACATTTACTACCATATTTTTAGCATGATGACTTATATTAACAGAATAAAGTTGGAGTAAGCATTAGAGTCTTGCTCTCTGATTTTTCTATTTTGATTTTTACATGACGTATGGGTAATGGGGAAGATTAAGAAGCTCAAATATAATTCCAAAGGAAGAAAGAACATGCGGCAGGTTTGTTGCATCATTTTTGTCTCACGAAATTGTGCTAGTTGTAATAATATGATTTGCAAATTATTTTTTAAATGATAATTAAATATTATAACTCTTCTCATCCTGATATAATTATTACGCTTCTTCTCTTAATTTTGATATCAATTTGTAGTTGAAATTATCCTTACTATGGATTTGGCTGGTTGGGGGCAGGGTGGAGGCCATCGCTTTCGGGCAGAGCGTCACGCATTCGGTGTTCCGGTGGTGGCGTGCCGATGGCGACGTGAGTGTGTCAACTGAGAGAGAGAGAGAGGGGGGAGTTGGGTTGAGTGATGAGTACTTACTGTACTATAGTCTCATGAGAAGAATCAATGGGGAATTAAGAATTAGGGTTTGTTAGCCTCTTAAATTAAAAATTAAAATTAGGTTATGAATTTTCAGTTCTTTCGGTTCTACCTGAAATTGATTGGGCATAACCGATACCCGATATATTAAGAAAAATAGAAGTCGGTTTCAGTATCGAAACTGTAAATTTCAATTTTTGATTCCAAAAGAACCAACGATTCCTATTCGATTCCAATTGAAACCGAGAATGAAACCGAGAATCGGCACCAATTTGTTCACTCCTAATTTTCAAAAAAATATAGATAATGCCTAGAATTTTAATTTATATTGAATCTTTCAATACAAATGAATGCAAGTCATTTTTAGTTTTTCACTATTTTTAAGTTATTCGTTAACACTCATTTCTTTAAATATTTTTAAAATAATATTCGATAAATTGATAATTATTAATAATATATTTATATAATCGGGTTGAATCGGATTATTATCGGGTTGTTATCAGGTTGGGTTGTTATCATGTTGGGTCAACCTGAAAAAATAATAGGTCAGGGTTCAGGTTGGGTTCGGGTTTGCACCATTCAGGTTGGGTTCGGGTTTGCACCATTCAGGTTGGGTTCGGGTTCATGTTTACTATATCCTTAACAGGTTCGGTTCGGGTTTGACCTTAACAAGTTATGTCGTTATTAGGTTAATCTGATAACTACCCAACCCGACCCAATTGACACCCCTAATCATGAGCAATGATTGCTTGACACTTCAACTCACAAAAAAATCAGGATTAAATTTGTATTTTTCACTACTACACATTAATTTACCAATATCATGGGCACTTTTTTGGACAATTCTCTAAATGACATTTTATATTTTCAGTACCACTTTTACTAAATGTTTCATAGACGTATTCATAATACTTGCATTTAAGATCACTAAATCACCTCCTTGTTTAGTAGTTTGACAATGTTGTTAAACTTTTGATATTTGTTTCCTTTTACACATTACCACTATTGTATTTTTTAGAGTATGATTTGAATTTTTCTCATCATTGTTTATGTTTGTGTTAAGTGGTTAACATGTATTATCCCCTTGTTTTTATCACCACCTTTCGACATGATTACTTGTAAAATCCACTTCCAAAAATTAGAATATTTATTAATTGATTTAAATTATTCAAAATTATTTTATTCATGTACATTTTTTTTAAAATCCAATCCCTTTAAAATTTTGGGACATATATAATTTACTATAATTCAAAAAATTAATATAAGTATTGCAACATTTTGTAAAGTGAATCTAAAAATAAATATCATGTCAAAGTTGGTGAATTCTTAACAAATTAAAAATTTAATATAACTTTTAACTAAACCATAATTAAGGCTAATCAAAATTTAATTAAAATATATACAATACTTCTTAAGATTAATACTAGTGAAATCATGATATATGGATAAAACCATACAATACGACAAAGAAAATAAAGATATAAAAGAGAAAAGAGGAGTGCAACAACATATACACTTAAGCAAATTTACTAACATATACGCCTAAGCAAATATGCTAAGGATTTCTAAATGTGTAATAAAACAAAAAGGAGCCCTTAATAATAAAAAGAGAAGAGAGCTATTTTGGTGAAGCGAAGGAAACAGGGGGTGGGGGTAGAGTCCATCGTACATGTAATGTATTAAAGTGAGGGCTGAAATGAAGCCACGTCACATAACTTTATTTAAAGTTTAAAAAATAATAATATTAATAAATCTTTTTTTTAATACTATATTTTGAGCCCATGTAACTATGGTTAGTTCTACGCACTAGTCAATTTATTTAAAAAAGTAAATTAAGAATAATTACGACTAAATTTGACTTAAGTGAGAAAAAGTAGAAGCTGGTTTATTCATAAACCATCATCGCCGTCGTCCGAGAAGAGAAGAAAACCAACTCCGATGACGACGAGTGAGAACAAAAGAAGATCAATCCAGGTATATTTCTTCTTCTTCTTCTTCTTTTTCTTCTTCTTCATATTTCTACTTCTTCTTCACATTTCTGTAGTTCTAATTTTTGTTCATCTTCTTCAATTTATCCATTCTGTAAACTTTAAGTTTTAATTTATTGTCGTGTTTATCTATTTTGATAATTTGTCTTTGATTGTGATTTTTAACCGACCAACATTGTGTTTTTAAGGACTTCATTAATTTTTTGTTATACATGTTATTTTTAAAAATACAGAATTTGTTTGAAGCCCGCCAAGTGTTCGATAGAATACTCGAACATAACAATGCATTAGTGTTTAGATATTAAATATTTAAACTAAAAAAATTTGAGAAGTTGAATTGAATGCTTAATAGTTGTTCCATATAAATGTTTAAACATTAAATTGAAATATAAAGTTTCCATGATTTTGACATTGAGAAAGTATATGGAGATTGGAAACCGTAATCATGTGGTAGAAATACTATCTGATTATAAGGATTTCACATTCAATCATATGTTTCAAGTCAATAGAACTAGACATACTCTTGTTTTGAGAAGTGCCACTAACAACCTAGGTGTTGGCTGTGATAGATGCTTGAACTGAAAATAAAGGACAAAATGTTAACAGCGAATAAATATAAGAATATGAGTCCACGTAATGAAACAAAAATATTTCCGGAGATAGTTCACACCTTTGGGGTTGGAGAACTAGATTACCACATTTTCCTTCAAAATATTTACTTCCTCAATTGCGGGTATGACATTCACTCCTATTCTTTTCAAGGTACTTTGCAGCCTCTTGTCATCTGTTGTGGTTGTCTTGTGTATAGCTTTCTTCTTCCTGCAAACTATAGAAGTTGTTCTATTAGAAACACAAAAAGAAAATATTGAAAATCGACATATATTTCACTTCTCTGATCCGTAGTTCAATATTCAAAAACAAAAGTAAAAGCTTGTTGCATATAACCAAGAATAAACCTTCTCATTGTACCCTTCCCCACCTGTACGAACTGAACCAACCATCTTCATTAGTTTTTCTGCATTCGTTTGTAGTGAACAACCAGAGAAAAAGTGTGAAGGATAATAATGAAAAAGAGATTCAACATTTAAATTATGTTGAGCAGCTATCCTCGGACAACGGATAGAATAATGTCTTGGAGCTTTCTAGGTTCACTTTACAATATTTTGTCAATCCTATACCACAATGACATAGAGTGTATGTGTATAATGTGATACTGAACTCGACAATTGAGAATTTGTATTTATAGTTCTTAATGTTGAATTAATATAGTGCTTACTAAAAAAATATAGTGCTTACTGATGAATTATTTACTTGTTACATAGGATCCATTGTTACATGCGACTGTCCATTTTGATGCATATGATCCTGATAATCCGGATGATGAACAAAAGAAGATGTCAGAAGCAAATAATTTATGTTGCAAAATACAATCTCCGAATGGGGAAAATGAGAAGATTAATGGTGTTGGAATTAGAACGGGGAATGATAAGTTGCATCAATCATTTCAGGGGCATTCAAATAAGGATTCTTATGAAGATGCAATGGTGATGGAACTAGAATGTCGACTAGCGGTTGGTTGTACTTTTAGTGACATAGAGACGGTTTATCTGTTGTATTGTGAATATGCTCGCTATAAAGGATTTAGTGTGCGTAGGGCTGAGCAACGATATTTTGGAAAGACTGTGGAGATTCGTTGGAAACAATTTACGTGTTCTTGCAATGGCTTTCCTAATTATCGGGGTGTGAAACATAGGATGGCCGTGTATAAGAAATTAGTTGTAAGAACAGATTGCAAGGCAAGCATTATTGTAGCAAGAGAAGATTTAGGTCCTTTCCGTGTCAGTTGTTTTGAAACGCTTCACAACCACGAGCTAGTGCAATCTGATCAAACATATCTGCTAAGATCTAGCCGTAAGATGAATTATGCTAAAAAATCAGTGATAGAAGCTTTAAATGCAGTGGGCATAGGGGTTAGCCAAGCTTATAGTTATATGGAACATGAAAGCGGAGGTGTGCAAAATATTGGTTTCTTGAAGAAGGATGCGTATCATCACATGGAACGAGTGAAAAGGGCTACAAAAGTGGAGGATGGAGATGCAAGAGTACTTGTTTCATACTTCACCAACAAATCAAATTCTAAGCCATTTTTCTTCTGGAAGTATGAGTTAGATGACGACGGGAGGATACTAAATATGTTCTTCAGGGACTCCCGATGTGCAGTGGACTATGATGCATTTGGAGATGTTATGTCTTTCGACACCACCTATCGTACGAATCGATACAGCTTGTATTGCGCTCCATTTGTAGGGATCAACCACCACATGAGCAACTGCATGTTTGGTATGACTTTTCTTTCTGACCAATCAACATCTACTTTTAAATGGTTGTTTGAAACATTTTTGGAGTCAATGAATGGTAAAGAACCAGAAGTAATCTTCACTGATCAGTGTAAAGATATTATGAATGCTGTAGATGTTAGTTTCCCCAAGACTAGGCATCGTTTGTGTCAGTGGCATGTTAGTCAAAATTTGCCAAAACATCTTGGTAAATTAAATAAGGATCCTGATTTTAAGAGATTGTGGATGAAATGCATGAACACTGTTGAGAGCGAAGAAGAGTTTGAACTTACTTGGGTAGACATGATGACTAATTTCAAGATAAATGAGCAACATCAAGAAGTGAGGTAACAAACAAAGTGCTAAAGGATGTAGTGAGATCATGCAACTCATTATTTGAGTTTCTTTGTAAGCACGAAGAAATCCAGAATAGATGGCGAAGAATAGAAAGAGAGGAACACACTTTGGGCATTTGGTTACCAAGACAATTTGTCAAAGATAATGCACTGCTAACACATGGAGCTACAGTTTATACTCGAGCTGTTTTTAAACATTTTGAGTTGGCGGTAGCTAAGTCACTGAATGTGACAGCTATAGAAATTGGGCATGTTCCAAAATTTGAGCTGATTGAGTATTTGGCTAGATGTAGTGAAGATGAGAATTATATACGTAAAGTTATATTCAATAGCAGAACTCGTCATGGTATTTGTAGTTGTGGTTTGTCAGAGACAGCAGGCTTCATTTGTTTTCATATTTTGAAAGTTTTTATGATAGAAAATGTCCATTTCATCCCAGATTGTTTGATAACTAAAAGATGGACAAAAAAAACAAAGGATCTTGGGACATGAGACTATTTAAAAGGCACTGAAAGTAGCACTATGAAGTATATGACATTTGTAAATGAGACCATGCGGCATTTGTATGAGATGGTGTCAGCTGCCAAAGACAATCAGGTAGCCCGTTTCAAAATTACTCACCGAATGAATGAGCTTCAACATGAATTTTCAAGCACATTTGGGATTCTAGAACAAAAGGATGATGATATGTCGAAGTTAGCTGGTGAAAGTACTAAGTTGCGAGACCCTAAGAAAATTCTCAAGACAATTACCAAGAAAGGGAGAAAGAAAAAAACAGCTGGTATGTTACATACTTAATATAGTTTTTATATATCAAACTTGTACTCAGTGTCATTTGATTTAACATCTGTTATATTGACAGATAAGAAGAAAAGTAATTTGAAGAAAAGAAAGAGAGTTGGTGCTCATGCAGAACATCTATAAATTGATAAGTGTGTTTTGGATGATGTGAAGTTAGAAATAATTAAGACTCCATGAACATTGTGATGGAAATTATTGTATCTGAGATATGGAGTAAAGTTTATATTTAGTAGTAATATGTGTATGCACGTATGTTTATTGCATCCTTTTTGTTGCACAGTAATGCTAGTGGACTATTGATGATTATTCAGTATGTTATATATTTGGTACTAGTATGTCATTGTGGGAACGTAGAGTATATTTTGCTTTGGTGACTTTATATTTGCAGTTTCACGTACAAGTGTTCTTTCTTTATCCTTTTACTGTTATACTTTATTTTAATTTTTTTTTATTCTTGTAAGAATCGATGTATTTTTGTTGATGAACACTTCTGTTTACTACAATATGTTAAACTTTGCAGTTTCACCCCTAAATCTCAAGGTAAGTGCTTATATTGTTTTTTTCTTTTTCTAATTTCTCAGTATAAGATCAGGACATATGATCATGTGTTTAGTATGAGTGGAAATTACACCAATTTCAGTAACTTGATTTAAAAATTGGGAGAAATGTGATTTTGATTCAATTCTTAACTGAATTGAACAATCGATAAACACCTACTTCGTACTGTGCCAACTTGAAATTTTTAATTTGTCTTTCGATAATTAGATTTTTAAATCGGAGTATACCTATTCAATCTATTTTTACAAATTTACTTGCAAATAAACTCTACCCAAATAAAATGTGAAAGACAAAGTAGTGAAAGAATGTAGCTGCTAAATAATAGTACCAAAGCTGCAATAATAGTAGTAAAAAATAATTTAAAATCTGATTTTAATAAATTACGAAAGATAAAGTACCAAAATATAAAAGTGAAAGACAAAGTACCAAAATAATAGTAAAATCCGATTTCAATCAAGTACGAAAGCTACAATACATACAAAACATGACTAGTCAAGTTCAATCATGTAGCTGCACTAAGCAAAACAAAAAGATGCAGCTACACTATGCATCCCAAGTACACTGTTACAAAAGATGCAATCTCTGTCATCCCTAATCACTTATAAATACAAAATAATACCATATTCACATCAGCAAAATGAGAAAAAAGAGTTCTGCTTCAACACCTAATTGGATTTACATACATGTATGAAATAGTTCTGCACAATAGTATTCCCTAGATTTTGCTTCAAAGGTACCACTTAAATAGGTAAGTGGATGACCATAAACAAAACACTCAATGAACTTTATCGCATAAATACCACAATCATAGCTATTA
>JAPKLX010000014.1:3171508-3216113 GCA_026898415.1 Leonotis leonurus | reverse complement strand
ATTTCAACAAGGTTACTCTCAATTCTTGCATGTGTAGTTTCAATATTTTCCATGTGATGTAAGATTATCTTCTCAAACGACGATATCTACAATGATATCACACATAATTCAATTACCAATATTAGTTTATTATATTGAAAAAATAATTTACATGAATATAAAATCTTACCGATTTATTTGGTGGAGATTCTATTGAATTGGAAGATCGTGGAACCGATACATCTGCATAATTTATCTTACGCTTCACTCCCGCCTTCTTCAGTTTTGTTACTTCTGGTGGAGTGAGGACATGGACTTTTTCTTCAATAAATTTTCCAAAATTACGCTCAATAAGAGATATTTCTGAGCTATCATGTTGAAATAGTTTCTGAAAAATTGAACAAAATTGCCTTATTCAATTCGTGAAGCGCAATAATTATAAATTTAATGAAAATAATAATAATAATAACTCACCGAAGAAATCTTGACATCACACCCCACGAACACCTTCAATTTATCATATGTCCATGTTCCCTTTGCGGACCATCTCAACATCTGAGGATATATGTTCTCTCATCCATCCACCGACTCTCCACAAATCTCACCAATTTTTGGCATTATCTCGTAGAACCAACATTGCAAAACTAACCAGAAACTAGACAAATCAAATGAGGGTGTTTGGTTTTTCCTCAGACCACGATTCATTCGAGCGTGTGAAGTACACAACTCTCTTGTTCTTGCTCTTCTTGTGACTTTCCAACTTCCACTTGCACTAAAAATATAAATGGGCTTATTTTTCTAGTTCATGCATTTGATATAGTTTATTTAATTACTCTTAACAACAAATATAGATGTGCCAATTTTTAAATTTCCACATGAATTTGATGTGTTAATATTTTTATAATTTAAAGTAATAATTAATCACTTCCAATTAAAAATATGAATATGATAATTTAGTAATTTAATATTCTTTAAATATTAATTTATAATTTTAAGAGAATAATGCCAATACATATTATCTTTATTTAACATTATCTTATTAGGTGTGAGAATCGGTTCGGTTCCGTCTACCCAGAATCGAAATTTCGGGTACCCGAACTGAAAATCAGCAAAAATTTAGAACTGATTTCAGAACTGATCGGGTAATTGGGTATCCGAAGAACCGATTCGATTCCTCAGTTCGGAACCGATTTTTTTCCTTAAATTTTAAAACAGTATAATGCTAGATAGATGAATTAGCCTAATCTTATATAATAAATGTATATAATAGTTTGTGCATTAGCCTAATGATAGGAGGTTAACACACGAGGCAATATGTTAAAATATAAATATTTTAAATTAATGATATGCAGAGTGAACTTTTAAATTGCAATGTTTTTTTTTATTGAAATTTTTTTTTGTGTTAAATTTATTATTTTTAAATATTGATAAGAGTAGTTTTAAATATATTTTAATTGTGATTTCGAATAATGTAAATTATATATATTTCATATCATGAGGAATTTAAATATACCTAAAATAACATTCCAAATCATTAAAAGATTAAAATTAGTCTTGAAGGGTGATACTTAATGACCTTTTAATAGTATATTTTGATTGAAAAAATTAATGATTTTTTTTATATTTATGTAACATTTTAATTCATTAATGATTAATTTTGTTTTTTATTAATTAACAATTCACTTATACAATACTACAAAGGCAAATTTAAATAATAAACAAAAAAATTAATTTATTAAAATAACTATTTTTAACTATATAGATGTTTATTGATAAAAAGTAATTTATTGGTAAAATTGAGATTTAAGATAAATATGAATAATAGGTTGTAACTTTAAATTAACGAGAACTTTAAAATTTGTTTATATTACTTATTATATACAATTTATATATGAATATTAGTTGGAAATTTTGATCAATAAATGATTTATTTGATAAATTTAATAATTGATTAAATTAAAATTTTCAATAAAAATTAAATTATGTATTTAAATTTTAAATATTACAAAATTTATATTTAATATTAATCAAAATTTAAAAAATATAATTATTATTTTACCAATTGATTAATTGGACAAATTTAATTATGACGTGAAACATATAAATTCTTAGTATTTATATAGTTTCAATAATCGTTGAAATCCTAACTAAAATTGATGTGAGATCAAAAACTTTACTAGATACTAGACCTAATAATGAAAATTTTGAGACTTAAAATAAATAAGAATAGTGGATTGTGATGATGCCACATATGTCAAAAAGTTTACGAGTAGATTACGGATATTTTTGGCGAGTATGAATAGTAATTTCCAAATTCATATCCAATAAATAAAAGTCTATCTAACTCACGCCTGTTAGGATCGTGTATCCGCAAATAAATTTCCATATATATTATCGCGGGTATAAATAGTGATAACACTATCTATTTATGTCGTACTCAGTTGCTATATCTAATTTTGTTACAAATAAGATAATTTTTCATACATATATAACATTAATTATTTTAATTAATTAAATAAATATTTTGTCCAAATAAAAATGTATTATTTGATTTGATCAAATAATTATTTTTTATCGAACAAATAAATAGTCGATTTTTTAAATTGTATTTTTAAATTACGACATAAAGTAAGTAGGTACCAATAAGTTTTACTCGAGATGAGTATTTATATAATACTTATATTTTACAACGGTATATTTTTTTCAAGTAGCACGAATTTGCGATAATGTTAATAAATCATATATATATATATATATTGTTTCAAAAAAATTACATTTATAAATTATAATGTAAAATAATTATTCATCGAATTTTCGACAGATTATGCACTAATTATAAAGAACATCTATTAAATTTCATATGCTACTATCAGAAAAATAGTAAATGTGTATAATATTTACTCCCTCCGTCCCACTTCATTAGACGTTTTTTCATTATTGGGACGTCTCACACAATTAAACGCATTTTTTACTTTTGGCCAATTTTAAAGTATAAAACTTTCTCCTTAAAGTTTATTATAACTAATTACTAGTTTGTACTAGAAAAGTTAAAAGTAATATAAATAATTTTAATTATATTATAATTTAAATCATACTATTATAACCATTTATATTAAATTCCATTTATATTATATATAATTGATATTAACCATTGATTATAGATTAACATAATGTATAATTTATATTAGTTTGTAATTTTAAAAATCATACAAATCATGTTTGTGACTGATGTGTCAATATCATGTAATATTATTTATTATTTTTTAATATTTATGTTAAATAAATATTAAATTATATCATAATTAATAAACCCTTATTAGAAATTGTAATAATAGATTTAGAGATAATCACACAGTAACGATATTATGTTAGAGAGATAAATGAATAAAAATAATAAAATTGGATATAATTAAGCAGAAAATATATATAGAAAAAATAAAACAACAAAATTGAAGATAAACACACTCAAAAAATTATATATGAGAGATAAATAAATAAAAATAGTTTTATTAGATTTATAATTACAATTATAATCATAATAACACAATTGCATTTATAAACTTTAAAATATCAAATAATATACATATGTATATATATATATAGATGATTTTTCATAATACAAATTATTAATAGTTAGTCTTTTATATTAATTTAATATGTTCATTTAAAATAAAGTAATAATTATTGTAGATGATTTAATCAATTATTATCATGATTTTGTAATGTTTTTTTATATTATAATTTTTTTTTTTAAATTTTAACACGTATATTGGATATATTTCTACATACAAAATATACTAAATTTTAGAATTAATATAATTATAAGAAAAATGGGTATTTATTTTTATAACATTCATTTGCTAAGTAATTTGAAAGGTTTAATCATTATTTATTAGTAACTAAAATCATTTAATATACATTTATATAATAGGTCATTATTGAACATAATTACATTATCTATTAATATATAAAAACAAGATTTTCGACGTTAAGTTTTTGCCGGTTAAATTTAAATTATAGTTATACATAATAAAATATTAAATAAATTTTAATATAACCACCTTTCTCTTTCATTGTTTTTTTATTTTTTACGATTTCTTCTAATTTCTTTTATTTAACCATACGCAATATGGATCTTAAATTAAAGATCACGACAAGAGCTTTAATTTGATATATAATATGCAATAAATAAATTTAATTTAAAAAATTGTAATCGTTTTAAAATTCAACATATACATTTATTATATATATATATATATATAAATATATAAATTCTATTAAAATATAAAAATAAGGTTTAAATCTACTCTTTACGCCAAATCATATATATGGATAATTATTTTTAAAAAAACGTGTAAACATACTTCTTCAACACATATAATTTTAGCATATTTTTCTCTTTCCTCCATTTTATTTTAATAAAATTTGTCAATTCCGTACATCTAATCATATAAATATATATTTTAAATTTTAGACATGATTATACAAAACGGAATATTTTAAATTTGACATATATTCTATTTGGTGTGTTATTTCTACATTAAAAACTTGACAGAATTTACATTTCTTAAAATTTGTGTCGATTTCGTCACAACACACTTTTTATGATAAAAAATATTGATTATCTATAAATTACCCGTGCATCACACGGGACGACATACTAGTTGCTATTAAAATTGATGTTTAATTAAAAATCTTATTTTAATATATAATAAAGATTAATATTCGAACAAAAATCAAATGCGTCTAATGAAGCGGGAGGGAAGGAGTAATAAATATGAATATACTCCTAATATCACAAAATTAACAAATGAATAACTGTATAAAAATAAAACATGGGATAATTTTATAATTAATTATCATTTACCATATTGAATATTATATGCAGACATTAAAAAAGAAAATGGATTACACGTAAGAAAGAGGATTGTCAGCAGAGCTAACTATAGTTAGATTTAACCCATAATATAATTTATAAAAGCAAATCCAATACAATTAGTAATGATGAAAATTCAAATAAAGGCAGGTGCGTGGTTTAATCTCATCCTTCACTTCAATGCATTTGAAGTACATTGGAATTTTCCGGGGGTGTTGTCTTGTCTTGGGACAACCACTTAAGCCAGGGAAGAGAGAGGAGCAAAATCTCGTATGCTAGCTCAAAAAGCCAACCAGACAGCTGCAAGATAAAACAACAAAAAGAAAACTAGGAATCAAATTAATGAACTTATTATAAGCAAACAACTCACCACATACCTAACCCAAAAAATTCTTATATAAATAGCAACCCTCCTTAGCATTCTACGTCCACTTACAATTCACATAGTCACAAAATCATATTGTGAACAAACACTAGAAGATTTAGAGAAATCACAAGACTCTAACCTTCAAAATATTTCTATTATTTTTCATTCCTTCTTTTAGTTTAGAAAAAAACACAGATTCAAAAATAACAATTCCCTATTTCTTTCTCTTTTGACCAAACTTAGAACATCAGAACAATGTTAGAACAAAGAACATAGATAATTACCCAAATGTAGAAACATAGAAATCAGAAACAACAGATACCATTGTTTAGCACATTCAACATCCCAGATAAAAAGAATTGATGCATGCTTCAAAAAAATTAACATAAAAGGATTGGAAATTTAAACCTTAGACATAACCTTATCCAAATTTTCACTTAGTTACAAAGCAACAAAACATAATACTTCATCTGTCCATGATAAGTGTATAATGAAGGAGTGCACATGAGTTTTAAGAAAAACTATAATGTTATGTGGTAATTTTATAAATATTGAGATGTGATGTGATGTATTATGTTTAAAAGTATGTAGGTCCACATACTAAAGAGGAAACAATACACTCTTTGTGGACGATACGTTTAGGTAATAATAATACATTTATCGTGGACGGAGAGAGTATAAAGGATAACAATATTGTTCATTCATGCTTTCAGTCTGTGGATTCCTTTCCTTTCTTTGACATGACAATAATCATCGGCAAAGAGAACCTCTGGGGAACAAATCTCACAACAGAAGACAAACTCCATAGTCTTCACCCGAACCACCCCAATTCCGAAGCCCGACCCATTCCCTCGACTGAAGCATAAAAAAGAAATCAATAAGCAAACAGAAATCAGGAAATCAAATTAAAAAAAGGGGTTTCTCAAGAACACATACTTAACTAATATAATTCCGAAGGAGGGGTGCTTCGTTCGGGCTTTTTGTTGATCTCTTATTAGTTAAACTCATGGGGGTTCTATTTAATCTCTCCCCTAGTCACATGTTCCCGACTTTACTATCCTTAGTAGAGTGCAATCATGACAATTCATTTTAATTTCAAGACCATTTTTTTTTTACTTTTCTACCCATCAATGTTATTTGTATGCACCTCTACAAATCCTTGAAGGAACACCAGAAAACCGACAAATTTCTATTTTTTGAGTCCATTTGGGATATCATATTTGCCCAAACTCTCATGTGAGGTTAGAGCTCGGAAGTTGGCATATAGGTTACTCGAGGCAACATAATATCAGCTTGTATTGGTGTCATGCAACGTGAGGTAAGTATTATAAGTTATGTTACATTGCGTCTTTTTTGCTTTAGACTTGGTACTTATTTAGATATGCATTTTTATATTCACGATCATTTAATATTTGTTAGAGTAAGCATTGTATTCTAATAATTATTCAGTTATACAAAGATTATGTCTATTTGATGGACCCTCTATCTCATTGGAATCGTGATGCCACTTGGAAATCTATAGTAGAGACGTACGTTTTAAATTTCGTTGCAAGTTATTTCTTTATATTTGTAGAAAATGTTTTATGTTAATAACGCTCACCATGAATTTGTTTTGAAGTGCACTGACCATTTTCAATGCAACTAAGGAAGAAATAAATTCAAAAGGCATCAAATTGGGAAGCGGTCAAGGTGCATGTGCAAATTATTACTTATATCTATGGTGTAATTTTACGTACAAAATTCTTAGCTTAGTTGTTATTTTTAAGGTCCTACTCAACCCAAATGTGGGTTTTATGTGATGCGGTACCTCGATGAACCCCATACACTTTTTTCAAACACTTCTCCACATGTTTAATTTTTTGTCTTGGATCCAACATTGTAGCAATGTAAAGAATGTTTTTCAATTTTGGATTTAGCTCCTTCTCCAACCAATATTTTCCGACCTTAGCTTTCATTTTTCTTGTCATGGAGTTTATTTCGAAGTCTTCAACCCCTTTTAAATGAGATATCAATTCAAATACTTTGCACATTTCCAAGAAAAAATAAATGTGCAGTGGCATAATTGGTACCAAAAACAAGAAGGGACAACTCATTTTTTTTTTCCAGATATTCACTCATCTTCTTCACATTGACCTAATCTTCATCTTTTGGAATCTGGGGGCCCAATAGGTTCATCCTTGTATTTTTCTGATTCAAATCATCTACACAACAAACATTCATAGTTCTGAAGAGATGAAATGACGCCTCATATGGCTGAGCTGACTCCAACATCATATAAGTGGAGTTCCACCTTGTCACTACATCCAAATATAGTGATTTATTGCACACAATCTGCATTGCATTGATACAAATTATCAGATTTTGTTGGTGAGCTCTTGATCCACTTGATGGCTTCTCTGACACGTCTCACCAATAAACCAATTTATTTCAAGCCTGATACAATCAAATTAATGATGTGTGCAACACAACGCATATGGATGTACTTTCCACCTAGAACATTAACATTCAACTTGTCAAGCCCAAAACTAATATGCTTAATTGCACCATCATTTGCAGATTATTATTGACGGTGCACGCTAGAACCTTCTTTTCCAACCCTCACTCCCTCAATGCAATCATAATAGATTCACCAATGTCACTCTCTCTATGACTTGTAATCTTTCGAAAACTAATTATTTTCTTGTACAATACATAATTCTTCCCGATGAAACGAGCAATAACACAACTAAAATTTGTATTATTAATTGAAGTCCAACAATTTCTAGTAATTGACACTCGTCTCATGCCTATTTTTTCAAAAAAAAATACACTTCAAGTTTTCCCAGTACTCGACAAATAACTTAATGCAATCTTCTCTTATTGTTTTTCTGTCCGGGATCACGAACTGTGGACATACACGGGCCATAAAATTCTTAAACCCTTCTCGATCCAGAAATCTGAATGGAAGTTCGTTGATGATGATCATCTCACATAAAGCAAGACCGCATTTTTCTTTTCACATAAAATGTGATGATTCTTGAGAGGTGTAATACCATTATTTGTTGAATGGGTCGCAAAAGCACTTCGCGCACTGATTGTTTTGCTTTTCTCATCCTTCTTCAACAAAGACTATAGTGTAAAAGTTCCAATAAGGAGATCTTTGTTTTATGAAGGTCAGCTGCAGTTCTCTTTTTTATCATTTGGCCACCAATTTGTGTAGTTTTTGTTTTTGTGTGATTTATTTCTTGCACTTTTATTTCAATATCTTCAAGTGAATCCAACATATCAATGTTTGGTCCATCAATTAGTCTAATGCTATTTTATTGATGTGTATCATCCATGTTGTTTATCTAAACAAATTAGAAATTATGATATTTAGATAAAAAAAAATATAAAATAAGATCACACAACACAAGTAAATGAATCAATTTCAACTTTAAATATATTAAACTCATTAACTTGGAAACAAATAAATGATTATGTATTGATATCTCACAAAAATGGTAAAAATATTACTCCCTCCGTCCCATTTGTATTGGCTCCCCTTTTATTTACATGAGTGTATTAAAATAACAAAAGGAGTCAATACAAATGGGACGGAGGGAGTATCTGTTATGATTAAATCAATTCTACGTTTTCAAGATTAATAAGAAGTTCCATCAAAAAAATCAAAATCAACCCTTACAATTTTCAAAACAAAATCGTAACTTGAATAGTAGTAATCCCCCATGTTCCATATTGAAATAAAATATCACTTCAATTATCAGTTCATTACAAAATTTTCAATACAATTAACTGAAATGAATCACAGAGTTGATCATATATGATTCATACTTGCCTAAAGTTCAAGTCGTTAGTATGAGCACCAACCAAAGTTAAATAATAGAACAACATCAATTGGTAGAATTCAGATATCATTTTGATGTGATAAAAGATGAAATCTTAACTTTAACCATATCTCTCCCACAATCCTACTACACCCGTAAAGAACTACAAAAGCTATTTAATGCTCTCTCGTCCCTTCTATCTCTACGTGGGAGGAGAATGAAAGTTTTCATTTTGAAATAGAACTTCTTAATAGAGTCATTCTTTGTTATCTACACTCAACGTCAATTTCACACAAATTAATTACTTCATTTAGGTTCGCAGCACAACACCTATACTTATTCCCAAAAAATAGCAAATAACACTCGTTATCAAATTAAAAAGTAAATTTAATAGGAAAAAAAAGAATAGAAATGAACCAAGCTCTACAAATGCTTCAATTGGGATTCCGGCTACTGGACTTCAGACCGGAGTGGAGAGTGTACAGTGGACTCATATTTACTTGTAAGAAAATTTAGAAGTTGGGGGAAGAGAAGGGTAGGGTTTACTGTTTGGTGTTTGAAAATGGAGAGTATTGTAGACTTGTAGTCCTTTTTTAAGAAATCGTGCGTAGTTATTTTTTAAGAAATCGTGCCGCATAGAAATACACTCTCAATTGGATAGTGAATTATATTCGGACATTTCGGGTAATCGGTTATATTTGATCAGTTATCGGATATAACCAATAATCGAAAATGTAAAAAAAAAATCATTCGCTAACCAACCTGCTAACCACAATTTTTAGGTTTTGGTTAACTAATAACCGAAAATTATCGGATCAGATACTTATTATCCGAACTAATCGATCCAAACTTCCAACCCTATGTATGAAGTTTTCCTAGACAAGACGTTGGAGGACGCGTACCAAGGTATACATCATTCTTGGAACTCAAGCAGACAAATTGAAGATCTTCATATGAATGCATGTAGCAACATGATCCCAATATGTTGCATGCTACTCACAAATTTCACTACCAAACATAGTTTTGATGAATCACTTTCTACTTTTGTCGAAGTTATTACTAATGAATGCCGAATATTTATGATATTTTGGAAATTTGAATGTCGACTAAAATTGAACTAATAGTTTCTATTGTTCATTTTATGTAGTTGTAATGACCAGGGGCGGTTCTGGCTATGTGCGAGGTGGGCAACCGCACAGGACCTCAAAAAGCGAGGCCCCCAAAATATCGATCACTCTAGAATTTATATACTACATTCATTTAAGAATTTGTTACTCGTTTTAACATTTTGGTCCGTAAAAAATTTTGTTACGCGATTATTTTTTTCTTTTTTGGTAAGTGGACTATTTCAATTTATACATACAATTGAATTAAATACTACTCCCTCCGTCCCACGAAATTAGGCCACATTGCTTTTGGCACGGATACCAATATTCTTGTTTGTTAGTGTATTAGTTTATTTAAGTATTGTAGTGTATTAGTGTGGCACGAACTCCCATGCACCTTTCTTTTACTAAAAATAGAAATTGGTCTAATTTGGTGGGACTGACCAAAAAGGAAAGGTGGCCTAATTTGGTGGGACGGAGGGAGTATAATTTAGTTGGAACCCAAATTCCAATCAACACACATATATCTAAACTCAAACTATTTTTTTAAGACGTGTACCGAGTCAAACTAAGTAACAAATTGGTGAGTGAGAAGAATATTAAGAAAAATATGTAATTTGTATTCATAGTAGTGGAATTAGTTTGTCAGTTACTTAAGTATTTAGGGTATTTATGAGGTGCGTAGTTTAAATCTCATTATCAACAATTTTTAGTTATATGCATTTTTTTTTTGAAATATTATTGGGTGGCTTCCTAATGCTCAAATGAGCTTTAAAATGTGAATACTTTTCTTTTTACAATATTATTGAGTTTAAAATTTTATTCTTGCATTATTATTGGGTGGGCATGCTAATATACAAATAAACACAAAATTGTTAAAACTTTTGTTATTAGTGGGCTTCTCAATTATATTATAATAATATACTTCTTTTTGCTTATTGTTAACAATGTACGAGAAAGAGAAAAAATATAACATCTAGAATAATAATATTGATCTATTCTCAATTTATTAATATGAAACGTCTCTATTTAGTGTTTATATAATGTGTGTTTTCAAACTCCTATTTCTCATCAATTTCTCTCTTTATCTTTGTTTCCAAGGGACTTGACTTTTATCCGAACCGAACGATAGCGGCTTAAAGCTAAGCCTATCTTCCTTAAGTCTTTCGTTTGTCTTACAGGTATCTTTGTGCGTAAAGTTTTCTATGTGATGTAATTATTATTAATGTCATAATTTATAAACAAATATATATAAAAAAAACTCATTTTAAGAATTTGCACAGGGCCATCGTTTGGTTAGCACCGCCCCTAGTAATGATGGGTGTCTGATTTCTGTGATTCCGGTTTGGATGTTAGTGAAGTTGGTTTGCTTGTGCTAGTTCTTAGAACTTGAAATATTTAAGTCTTGGTACAGAAATCAATCCAAAAATCACGATGAATATGAGAAAGTGGAAAATTAGATTTTTCTCGCTTATGTGTATTTATAGAACTATATGTTTATCGTGTTTTTATTATGATTTTAGTTGTTGTTTCGTCGTGTATAGACTTTAGGTTGTTTTATTTTCGTATCTTTTTGGTTCATTTTTACGCCGGTCTTTGTGCTTTCGTGTTTGATGTAAGATGGTAGAATGAGGAAGAATTGTAGCTAGAAGTGCTGCCATTTGTGTCGTACGTACAAAGACGAGAGAAACGGGACGAACTAAAGAATGCACGAGAGGAAAAACCAAAGGGAGTGAGCGAGCACGGAGTCCAGCAGGCGCTGGGTAGAGCAGGCCAGCGACCACTGTCCCTGCAAAGTTGACGCGTCAGAAAGGATATGCCAGTGACCGCTAGCTCCTTAGCGGTCGCTAGTTGCATTTTAATGGCGGTTATTTGCGGGATATTAAAGGGGATTAGAGGCATTCTATCAGAGGCAACTGCTGTAAAACTCGTAATATACTCTCTAGAACAACTCTTTTACTTGCTTTTTTAGATACTTGGTGATTTGGATCGGATTAAAGTGGTTCCAACTTAGATTATGGAGAATTTTAGTAAGTTTATCATCATAAACATTTCTCTGATTTTTTTTCTTTGTATCTATGGTTGGCTAGATCTTTATCTAGGGCTTGATTGTCTATTCTACTACTTAATGCTTTGATTCAATCATCTCGCGGTTGTTTAATCCGTGCTTTAATGAGTTTTCATGATTGATCAACATGTGTATCTCAAGATATGGAATAGATTGATGAATTATTCTATATCTCTCTTGATTAAACAATCGAACTTGTAATCAGTAACGTAAAAAGGAGTTTGTATTGAAGTTGATGATCTGTTAAGTGTGATTTGTACACGTGAGTGATAATAACCGATTAGCTATTGAACACATAAGTGATTGGCTAGTTAAACTTATGAAAATTATATTGAAGCATGATGTTTGATTGAATAAGTGTTAAGTGTAGATTGTAGATAATCTTGGTCCTAAACTTTAATCCATTAATTCACCTTTATTTCTTCGATTTTTGTTGGCTAGTTAATCATCATTCTCTTAATCTTATTTAGAGTGTTTAGGAATTGTTTTGCATCATTTAAGTACTTATGATTAAATAGCTTTGTTTAGTCTTTCATGAGATTCAACTTAGGGTCAGCTTAGCACGTACTATAAGATTCTTTTAATTGCGAGCACTTGAACATACGTTTTGAGTTGAACAAATTTTGGCGCCGTTGCCGGGGAAGCCTATATGCATATTGATTGTTAGTACTTGTTTGTCTGTTTTCTTTTTCGTTGTTTGTGTTGTGTTGTTAAGTGCTGTGTTTTGTGATTGTTGTTTGTTATGTTTCGTAATAGTTGTTTTCCTTTTCTTTTTGTTAGGTGTTTCCACCCGCAAGTTGCGTTAGACTTCTCTTTTGTGGTGGTAGGTTGTGCATGCACAGTAGCCGAAATCTGCAAAGAAGATTGGCACCCGTGCTAGATAACGTGCATCGCAAGAAAGAGTTACATATCGTCAACCTGGATGGGGAGAACGGAAACGGGGCTCAGTTGGATTCAGGTTATCAGTCAGATCATTCTGGGAGTACACCTTTGCAGGATTCTAACACTGACTGGAGTGAATCAAGTTCACGAACAGTCATGGTGGCCCGCCAGATGAGAGATCTCGCTAGGCCGGTGATTAGAGCTTCGGCATCACCGATTGTGTTGGGGAAAGCAGCTCGGAATTATGAGCTAAAAAACATACACTTCAGTCAACTACCATCCTTTTACGGCATGCCTGTGGAGGATGCATTGAACTTTATCAGGGAGTTCTATGCTATAGTTCAAACCTTTCCTCTTGGAGGTTTGAATGAAGTTCAGTTGAAGATGCGCTGTTTTCCTTACATGCTGAAGGATCGAGCCAAGACATGGTTCATGTGTTTAGCACCGAAATCTCTCCAGAACTGGAATCACGTATCCGAGAAGTTCATGTCGAAGTGGTACCCAAACCAGAAGACGCAAAAGGTGAGGTCGCAACTAGTGACCTTCACACAGATGGATGGAGAGCCTCTTCATGAGGCTTGGGAAAGGTTTAAGGGTCTCCGGATGCAGTGCCCTTATCATAATCTATCTCCGGAGCTGCTCAACCAATTCATCTATGAGAGCCTCCACTAGAACTTTCAATACATGGTGAATAATACAGCCGGATAAGATATCGAAAACAGGACTGCAGAAGAGCTGTCCGAGATCTTTGAGAACATGGCTGAAAACTCACAGCAAAGGAGCTCTAGAGGCAAGAAGAAGAGGGTTAACGAGGCAACATCAAGCAATGACATGGTGAGGCAGTTGGCGGAACTCACAAGGCAAGTGCAAGCTATCCGAACTGCAGATGAGCAACCGCGAAGAAGTGCATGGAACGAGACTTGTAGAATCTGTGGAGAGTTTGGCCACGGGG
Organism: Leonotis leonurus; assembly: GCA_026898415.1. Classification (NCBI taxonomy): domain Eukaryota; kingdom Viridiplantae; phylum Streptophyta; class Magnoliopsida; order Lamiales; family Lamiaceae; genus Leonotis; species Leonotis leonurus. Next base: position 3,202,077 of record JAPKLX010000014.1, on the reverse strand, counting down.
CCAATGTGTGCATTAGCCTTTGAGCCACACAGGGAGCATGAAAAGCAAATTAATGCTCTTCAAAACTTTCAACCACGCCCGAAGTTTAAACTTTATTCAAACACGTACAACCCAGGGTATCGGTATCATCCAAACTTCTCGTGGAGGCAACAAGCACCGCAAGGGCAGAAGATGCCACCTCAGCAAAGGTTCTAATAATTTCAACCACTGCAGCGGCACTTTACACAACCACAGCAGCATCTAGGTCCACCTCAGGGATCTTGCAAATCATCGGTGGAGGATAATTTAAACAAGTTCATTCAAGCTAGCCACCAGAGATTTGAGATTGTGGAGGCATCCATGAAGAGGATTGAGACCCAAGTCAGGCAGCTAGCAGGGACAGTTGGAGAGTTTGTTCAAATGAACAATAAGGACAAGCTTCTAAGTCAATCCAAGCAAGCTCAAACAGTGATAGTGTTGAGAAGTGGAAGGGTTGTGGATAATAAAGTGCAAATGTAGGAAGATGAAGATTTGAATGGGAAAGACGAAGAGAAAATCCCATTAGTCCCTCCAAAAGAGGAGACTATTGCATGAGCCCCTCCTGAAGAGAAGGCGAAGGAGGAGAGCTGCATAAGGCCGAAAATCCTTACAAGCCTCCTATTCCTTTTCCTAGGCAATTAAGAAATGAGAAGCAAGACCAGCAGTTCTTGGACTTCTATAAGATGCTCTCGAAGGTGAATGTCAACCTTTCTCTCTTGGACGTGATATGAAATGTTCCAGCTTACGTGAAGTTCTTCAAAGTGCTAGCATCCAAGAAGAGGAGATTTGTGGAAGATGAGAAGATAGTGGTGTCGGAAGTAGCAAGTGCAGTGTTGAAGCATCGGCTTCCACTGAAACAGACTGACCCAAGTAACTTTGTAATCAAAATCTCTCTTGGTAATGGTAAGTCCGTTTTTGGTATGCTAGATCTAGGGGCCAATATTAATTTGATGTCTTATTCTATATTCTTGAGATTGGGATTAGGTAACTTGAAGCCTACTAGAATGTCTTTACAGCTTGCTAATAGATCAATTAGGTACCCAAAAGGAATCATAGAAGATATCCTTGTTAGAGTAAGGGATTTGATAGTACCTGTTGATTTTGTTATTCTTGATGTGGGTGAAGTGCACGAGTCTGGGAATGAGCATACTGTTGTTTTAGGAAGACCTTTCATGGCAACTGCTAATACACTTATTGATATTAAAAATGAAAAGTTACAAATGATTGTGTTAGGTGAAACTATTTCCTTGTATGTCGGAGAAATTTCTCCTCACCATGTGCAAAGTTTAACTGATAACTGTTATTTCATCGATGTTATTGATGCTTTGGCCGGGATGGTCTTTTTGCAGGAATCTGATGACGATGAGAGTGCAGACAGTCGAGAGGAGGACCTACTCCTTGACTCAAATGTGGGGGTGATGGAAGTCTTGAAAGGTGAAGAGGTGAAAGAACCGTTAAGCAGCTCAGTTGAGCTTAAAGAGCTTTCTAAGCACCTTAAGTATGTCTTTTTGGAGGATGGAAAAACGAAGCCAGTGATCATCTTTGTTGAGCTGACTGTGGAGCAAGAAGAGGAGCTAGTAGATGTCCTAAAGGCGAACAAGAAAGCCTTTGGTTGGAGCCTTGCAGATATAAAGGGGATTAGTCCGTCTCTGTGCATGCATATGATCGTTCTTGAAGACGGAGCAAAGCCATTCCGTGATGGCCAACGGAGGTTGAACCCCAACTTGATGGAAGTGGTGAAGAAGGAAATCCTTAAGCTTCATGCTAAATGATTGATCTATCCAGTTGCTGAGAGTGAGTGGGTGAGCCCCGTGCATGTTGTACCGAAGGGTGGCATCACAGTGATGACTAATGAGAAAGGAGAGATGGTGTCAACTAGGCTAACTACCGGTTGGTGGATGTGTATTGATTATACGAAACTAAATGTGGCTACCCGCAAGGACCACTTCCCTTTACCCTTTATTGATCAAATGTTTGATAAGTTAGCGGGACATGAATTTTATTGTTTTCTTGATGGGTTGTTTGGTTATTATCAGGTGGCGATAGCTTCGGAGGATCAGGCGAAGATGGCCTTCACCAGTCCCTTCGGCACTTATGCATATAGGAGGATGCCCTTCGACTTGTATAATGTCCCGGGAACCTTTCAAAGGTGCATATTTTCGATCTTTTCTGAAATGATTGGTGATTTCATTGAAGTGTTTATAGATGAATTCTTTGTTTTTGGTAATTCATTTCATGATTGTTTGAAGAAAATTGACCTCGTTTTGAAGATATATATTGAGTGTAACCTTACTCTTAGTTGGGAAAAGAGTCACTTTATGGTTACCAATGGCATTGTGTTAGGTCATGTCGTCTCTAGTAAGGGAATAACCGTTGATAAGGTTAAAATTGATGTGATTGAAAGCTTACCTCCACCTGTCAATGTTAAGGGGGTAAGAAGCTTTCTTGGACATGCGGGATTCTATAGGAGGTTTCTTAAGGACTTTTCCAAAATAAGCCAACTTTTATGTCATTTGCTTGCTCAAGATGTTCCCTTCGTGTTTGATGACAAATGCATGCATGCTTTCAATACTTTGAAAGAAAAATTGATCTCTGCTCCAATTGTTCTGTCTCCTGATTGGTCGAAGCCATTTGAGATTATGTGTGATGCTTCTAACCTTGTTGTAGGTGCTGTTCTAGGGCAACATGTGGACAACATGCTACGTGTAATTTACTATGCTAGTTTAACTTTAACTGAAGCACAAGTTTAATCACACTACCACTGAAAAAGAAATGCTAGCAGTCGTGTTTGCCTTAGACAAGTTTATATCGTGCATTATTGGGTCAAAAGTGATTGTACATAGTGACCACTCGGCACTTAGGTATTTGCTCACCAAATCTCAAGCTAAGCCTGGGCTAATTCTGTGGATTTTGTTATTACAAGAGTTTGACTTAGAGATCAAGGATATGAAGGGAAGTGAGAACCATGTTGCTGATCACCCTCTAGATTGGAAAACATTAAGGATTCGTTGATTGTGTTCAAGCATGATTAAATTCTTGATGAATTTCCATATGGACATGTCTTTGCAGTATCTTCTTTCCCATGGTATGCTAATATAGTTAACTATTTGGCCATGGATAAACTTCGTGATGATCTAACCTCGCATGAGAATGTGAGATTTTTGAGATCTTGCAGGTATTACTATTGGGAGGACCCCTATCTTTTTTGTCTAAGAAAAGATGAGGTGATTAGAAGATGCGTACCAGGGGAGGAGCAACAGAATGTGTTGTCGTTTTGCCATGAAGTAGAGTGTGGAGGACACTTTGGAGGCCATAAAACCGCCTTTAAGGTCCTTCAATCGGGTTTGTATTGGCCATCTTTATTTAAAGATGTGGATTCATTCTATGCTTCTTGTGATAGGTGTCAGAGAGTATGAAATATTAGCCGAAGAAATGAGATGCATTTAGACAATAATCTTGTAGTAGAGATTTTTGATGTTTGGGAGATCAATTTTATGGGGCCATTCCCTAACTCTCATGGTTTCAAGTGCATTTTTCTTACCGTAGATTACGTGTCTAAGTGGGTTGAGGCGATCCCCACAAGGACATGTGATGCTAATGTGGTTTTGAAATTTGTGTAGGAAAACATCCTTAACATGTTTGGATTTCCTAAGGCGATCATTAGTGATGGAGGCAAGCACTTCTGCAACAAGTTGTTCGAGAAGTTGATGAAGAAAAACAGAATCAGACACAAGGTGGTAACTCCTTACCATCCTCAAACCTCGGGGAAAGCTGAGACGAGCAACAAGCAGGTGAAGGGGATTCTTGTAAAGACAGTCAAGCCAACAAGGAAAGATTGGGCAAGGAAGTTAGGAGATGCCTTATGGGCATATCGAACCGCTTTCAAAACGGTTCTTGGTATGAGACCTTATAGGCTTGTTTATGGCAAGGCGTGTCATCTACCTGTAGAAGTCGAGCACAAAGCCATGTGGGCTATCAAAGAGACGAATATGGAGATGCTACGTGCGGAGGAAGAACGTTTCTTGTAGATGTCAGAGCTTGAAGAGCTGAGGGATGAAGCCTATGAGAACGCCGAGATTTATAAGGATAGGGTGAAGAAACTCCATGATCGAAAGATCTTGAGGAAGAACTTGGAGCCGAGAATGAAAGTTCTTTTATTCAACTACCGACTCCGACTCTTCCCGGGAAAACTTAAATCTCGTTGGAGTGGCTTATTCAAAATCACGGAAGTGTTTCCTTATGGGGTAGTTGAGCTTCTTAATCCATGAACGAAGGAGAAATTTCAGGTGAATGAACAGAGAGGGAAGCCGTACTTAGAAGGAGAGATGCAAGGACGAAGGATCAAGGCTCTAGTTCTCGATGATGCAAGTTTTTAAAAGATGTTTGAAAGGTATCGGGCTCAAGACATTAAACGAGCGCTTCGTGGTAGGCAGCCCACGTTAAACGTTTTTAGTTCTTATTTTATTGTTCTTGTTGTGCAATTTTCCTTTGCATTTGCTTTATTTCTAGTTAGTCAAGAGTCTAAATTTGAGTTTGATATGTTGTAGGAAAGTGACGGAGGAATGGAAGTAGGAAAGGAAGTGTAAAACATGCAAGAGGGACAGAAACTCATAGCCAGCGACCGTCACTCAACCTTACGTGAATTTTCAGAAAATAAGTGTCAGCGGGCGCTGGCTAGCTAGTGCTCGCTGGAGGGGGGGGGGGAGAAAATTTGGCGCAACATAAGTCCATAGCCAGCGACCGCTGGCCCAAGCCCTCGTAAAATTTCAGAAACTCATAGCCAGGAACCGCTGGGTTCCCAATGGCCACTGGCTTTGAAAATTCCACGCGATTATACATTTCTCATCCCTTTTTCTACCACTTTAAACCCTTCGTCTTATTTCTTCTCCACCATAGACGAAATCCTACACCAAATCCCTCCCTAATTCTCCATTTTTCCTCCAAATCTTACCTTTAAAACATCAAATTCTTGCTACCCATCCAATTTCCTATCTTTCTATCCATCTATTTTTCCATTCCACCCACCAAATTCTAAAATTCTCAAATTTCCCACACTCTTCAAATTTTTCCTCATTTCCTCCTAAATTCCTCCATCTTCCACATATATTTTCCCACACCACTACCTCTACTTCCCCAACACCAAAACTTCATAAAAACTCACAATGTCGAGGAATACCAAACGAAGAGTTGAAGAATCCGAAGAGGATGAGGACGTGCAAACCGAGCCTCCCAGGGAGAACATCCAACGAACCTTTCACAATTGCAAATTCTCCGTGTTTGAACCAGTAGAAGGTCAAATTTACTTGTGTTTACGAGTTTCACCTTTTAATTTTGGTCATCATTCGATTGGGATTTGCTAGGTAGATTGCATGTTCGTTCTCAATTGTGTGCTTACTTGAAAACCTTAGGCCTATTGAAGCTTGTAGATAGTGGAGATTTAGATGGTTATGTCGAATTATCATATGAGATGCTTTCAACTTTTGAATTTGGTGATGGTCATAATTCATTTCATTGTAGGCTTCTAGGAACTGAGGTTACTATTACTTGCTCTTTAATGCATATTGTTTTTGGTTTTTCTTCTTCACATGGAGAAGCTACACAAACCCCTAAGGGGTTTAATCATGTAGCTACTTGGTATGAACTTATTAGGCTCTACAATTGGAACCCAAGTAACACCCCTAGTGGTTTCATTAGGGATGATGCCCTTTCCTTATTACATAAATTCATTGCTTACAATGTATCAAGAAATGCGGAAGTCAATAAAGTTAATACCAATGAGTGCTTCTTCCTATCTGTTGTTGTGAAAGGGCAGAAGGTCTGTATTTCATCCTTTATCTGGACACAGATTGAAAGGATTAAATATAAGAAGAAAACTCACCCCACTTTAGCTTATATACCGGTTTGCTTGGCTAGGCATCTTGGTTTGTAGGTATCCAATTCTTATAGCTGGAGAAAGAGCATCTGCTTAAGTGTTTCAGTCCTGAAGAACAGCGGCCTCTTGGCGGCCTCAGAGACCTCTTTTGTTCCCTATGAACAAAGAGAGTGTGTTCGCCACTTTCGAGAGCGAGAGGCGGCACTTGAGCAAGCTGGGGGAGCTGGTATATCCTTTGAGGATGCTCCAGCTACTGATGAGGCTCCTACCAGTGCAGATACCTGATGGAGGAGCCAGTCTACGAGGGGGACCAGTCTAGAGGGTACTTAGGAGGGTACCAAGATGCATATGACCAATGGGGCTTTGCAAGCGGATCGGGTAGTGGATACAGATCCGGCTATTTCTCTAAGGAGGACTTTAAACAGCTTCCAAACCAACCTCTTTGCGAGGTTGGATTCACAAAACAATGTCTTCACCTCCATGGATACCCGTCTCCAATCTATGGACACCCGACTCTAGTCCGTTGACACCTGTGTTACCTCTCTTGAGGAACAGTGGGCAAGATGGACGAAACTCCATCCCCAGCCTCCTCCAGCATCAGACTATCATGATCCATAGGATCCGGCGTACTAGTTTCTTTTCCTTTTTATTTTTTTTTTATATTTTATTTTTATTTATTTGTTTGTTTCGATTTTATGCTTGTTTGTTCGTGTTTTTTTTTGTGTGCAGATACTAATTCTAGGAGTCACTCGATTCTTGGGCTGGTTGTCGGCTTCTGTGTGGTCAGGGAAGTTCTCATTCTCATTTCTATTTAATTCTTTACTACGAGGGCGTAATATGATTTAAGTGTGGGGGGCTTTGGTGTAGCTTTCTTGCATGTGTTAGTGCTTTTAATTGTGTCCTTTTGTTAGTCTATTGTATTTCCCCAGCTTGAACATTTGTATGTTAACTTGCTTATTTGATCTCCTTGTATTGATAAGTATTGATTTTTGATATGTGAGCCTTGTATGTAATATGAATGGTGGTAGACTTAGTTTAGGTTCGGTTCTTGTTTGGGCTAGGTTGTGTGGTTAGATTGTTAAGTGGGGCATGTTGCTTTGCTAGTTGGCATGTATAGTGATCATGATCTGGATTATGAGTGGCTACTCCCTAAAGTTTATGTGATCGGTTCCCTTGAATTCTAAAAAAAATGAATAAAGAGTTTGAACTCTTCAAAAAAATAATAATAAACGCTAGAAGGGCGTAAATGAGTAAGACTAGTCGAGTTAGTGGGTTCTACTCCGCTTATCTTAGATAATGAGTATGAGAAACCACATTGGGGCACTCAATGTGATCCATTGATGTTTAGCCCGATGACTACACCCTTATGCGGACTTGCTTGTTTTGTTAAAAAAATTAGGGGAATTGAGTACGTGGATGATAGGGAAATGTGAGATTGTGTGTGTATCGTGATCATGTGCATGTTGATGAACTTAGTAACGGGCAACACTACATCCTGATTGAGTGACTGAATACAATTGAGAATTGAATCTAGTCTAAGTCTTGTAATGAAGGTATGCATGGTGGTTGGACTTGCATGTTGATTATTAATATGAATTGATACTTGGGACTCCAGCGCTCGCTGGGTAGAGCATGCCAAGATTATCAGAGAGCAGAGGCTAGCGACCGTTGGCTTCCCAGAAGCTTCTGGCCCTGCAAAGTTGGCGCGGTAGAAAGGAGAAGCCAACGACCGCTGGCTCCTCAACGGTCGCTGGCTGCATTTTAATGGCGGTTATTTGCGGGATATTAAAGGGGATTAGAGGCATTCTATCAGAGGCAACTGCTGTAAAACTCGTAATATACTCTCTAGAACAACTCTTTTACTTGCTTTTTTAGATAGTTGGTGATTTGGATCGGATTAAAGTGGTTCCAACTTAGATTATGGAGAATTTTATTTGTATCTATGGTTGGCTAGATCTTTATCTAGGGCTTGATTGTTTATTCTACTACTTAATGTTTTGATTCAATCATCTCTCGTTTGTTTAATTCGTGCTTTAATGAGTTTTTATGCTTGATCAACATGTGTATCTCAAGATATGGAATAGATTGATGAATTATTCTATATCTCTCTTGATTAAACAATCGAACTTGTAATCGGTAACGTAAAAAGGAGTTTGTGTTGAAGTTGATATTTTGTTAAGTGTGATTTGTACACGTGAGTGATAATCATCGATTAGCTATTGAACACGTAAGTGATTGGCTAGTCAAACGTAGGAGAATTATATTGAAGCATGATGTTTAATTGAATAAGTGTTAAGTGTAGATTGTAGATAATGTTGGTCCTAGACTTTAATCCATTAATTCACCTTTATTTCTTCTGTTTTTGTTAGCTAGTTAATCACCATTCTCTTAATCTTATTTAGAGTGTTTAGGAATTGTTTTGCATCATTCAAGTACTAAATAGCCTTGTTTAGTCTTCCACGAGATTCGACTTAGGGTCAGCTTAGCACATACTATAAGACTCGTGTAATTGCGAGAACTTGAACATACGTTTTGAGTTGAACACTATATAGCGATAAAAAAGATATATTTTACCAAAAAAGTTTATTTTCTATTTAGGGTTATACGTAAAAAGATATATTCATAGAACTAAATAGCGATAAAAAAAGTGTTAAAAATAGTAAAATCAATCTGAACAAAATAGATAAAACGGAAGCAATCTGAGTTAATGGAAAGAAAAATGACTTCCATTTTGATTTACAAAGGCTGACTCTGAAGAGTCTTATCTAATGAATATCAATGAAAATCAATTCAAGATTCAAAATAAATGATTCTATGACATCCCACATCGAATAAGTAAGGGATGTCAATACAATATAAGTAATGGGCTTAATGAATTCTCTAGTAACGGGGTGGGAGCCCGTCACGCTACGGCAGCCAAATGAATCCACTAGCAAACTTGGTGATCGTCCTCGCTTTACCAAAAATAGTTAACCATGTTACTAGAGAATCCATTAACCATGTCAGCTTTTCTCCACCCGAAACCCAAGAAATTGGCTTTGCCAACACGACGGTCATCCCCTTCATTCTACTATGTTGACCCCGGTCCCAGCCGGTGTTTTGGAAAGCCCGTTCATACCGCATTCACGGCCCGGCTGGTCTCCCAGCAGTATTGGGAATTCTCTCGTTCCCCGATCAAAGACTTGGTTGGATGCGGGATCTACTACACTAGGAACGGTATGAACGTAGATGATATCATCACAACCTCTCTTTTCATACCGCTAGGAATGCTCAAAGCCACTTCACCAATTGACGTTACATGCACTTTCATGTCTCTCAGTGTGGTAGTACTAGGTGTTTCCGAGCATCAAATTTTACACTCATTCGCACTAGTTCATCCAACGTTCCTTATCATTATGCATGAAGTATTGAATAAGGCATCTTCCTATCAAAGTTTAGGAGTCATCTGAACATAAGAGTTCACGTTGCCCGACCTGAACAAATAGGAGGCATGGGTCACAGGTCGCACATAAGTCGTCGGGCTGCACAATAAAACACCTAACATAATGATGCGCACTCCTCCATGTGAAATATTCATCTTCATTGGGGCTTTTTGGTAGTCACTGTGACCAACAATCATCTGATGTAGGTTCGTCGGTAGGGTGAGAGCTTCAATCCCGATCTCTGGTGGTGCATCCCCCACACAAGCACCGCACAACGAAAGGGGGACGGGGAAAGCTACAGGCCGAAAAGCTTCGCCACTTCTTTGGGCATGTTCGGGGCACATCATCTTCTCATTTAGTCTTTGCTTATTCCCGTTAGGCCAAAGTGTTTAGCATTTCCTTCTCCGTGCTAGCTTACGCTTCATTGACTAATCGCGTGATAAAAAGAAGAAAGTACGAAAGAATAGTAAACCGAGCACACTACTGATTTTAGTACCACCTTCTTCTAGGATATGAAACTGCCTTCAATCAATCATTTTTGAACGGCCACCAAAATAGTTTACATTTCAAAATTTCCATTTATAATAAGTGGACCCACTACAATCAATACTCACACTTCAATTAAAAATAATAACTCAAGTAGGACCAAACTCCACTCACTACACATAACTCAATTTAAAACAATACTTTAAGTGAGACTCAAACTCCTCTAACTACACATCCCAATTAAAATCAAAATACACTATTAAAACTCGTGTCAGATCAAACAGTAAACCAATTTGATGGATAAAGGAACTACTATGTCCTTCCTTCGTCCCCTACCAAAACGGGCCTTAGTAAATGAATTTATCTTGTCTATGTCCAAGCTTGGTATTTATTTAGACTTGGACTTGGCGGATACACCGCTCATACCAATTTCTCTTTTTTTCATATTCATTCATCTGTAAAACGAAATAAAAGATAAACCTAAAATGGATAGAGGGTGAACGTGGACATATTGCCAAAATTAGCAGAAGATATATATATATATATATATATATATATATATATATATAGATATAAGGTAATGATAAATAAAAAAAACATGTCAGAAAGTAGGCTTAATTCAGTCCAAAAGAAACGTTCTATCTAATATTCAAGTATACAATATATAATAATAATAATAATAATAATAATAAAGTAGCAGGCAGGCAATAAAGGGAGCTCAAAAATGAAACGGCTACTCAATCTCCCTTCACTTCCCCACTAAAAGTCTCTCATCACCCAATATATCATATCATAGTATCAGTATCTGCCGCTCTTTACATTTTCTTTCAACTCATTGCCAATTGCAGCCTACTCAAATAATTATGCTTTCCTTCCAGCCTTCTCTTTCTTATCTCTCTCTAACTAAGCTGTTCCACCTGAGTTTCCCACGTCACTGTTTTCATGCTCTCCTTCCTCCTCCAAACCCACTGTCCCTCCTCCATTCGACTTGTCACTGCTCCCGCTGCACTCTTGCTCCGTGGCTTCATCGTCAGCTTTTGGGGGTGAGCGAGGACCATTAGATTTCCCCACACTACTGTCCTCCTCTGATGTCTCTATGGTACTATTTTCAGTTGATGCAATAGGCTGATGTGATGAATTAGCAGGACCCTGCGATGGAAGGAAAACTCCCGTGCCAGGTACTGGCAGGCGAGGCTGAGGATGCCGAGGAGGAGTTGCAGGCCATGCAACAGATGTAGGTGGTATAGCAACTGGTGCCGGATATGCTATGGGGGTAGTTACGAACATTGGTTGGATTCCATTCGGTGGGGGTAGCTGAGAACGAGCACTAGAAGCAGCTAATACACCAGCAGATGAAACGGGGACAAAATGTTTTGGTGCCCCTGGGCGAAGAACCTGACTTGGTGACCTGCTATGGGGTGGAGCCCAAGTGGCAGAAGGAGATAGAAAACGCTGTCCTTCACCAGCAATGAGTTTCTTAGATTGTGACTTTACCAATGTAATAAGTATTCGCTGTTTCTGCAAGGAAGGTATTGCGTGCCTGGCAAAATTTGCACATCTCCCTTGCATTGCAATAAGTGATCTGTAGTTGGCAAGAAGAGAATCACATAAGAACAACAATAGGCAATAAAGTAAATTGTTATTCATGAAGATGAGCCGGAACGTCATCCCTCTAATAAATCATCGACCCCAAGAAGCAAGTTCTCAGGGCTAGGTGATTAGAAGAATGCATATGCCTGAATATTGCCTCACACGCAATAACAGTAAATGGAGTAAAGAAAATATACTAGAAGAAAAGAGATCTGCAAGTACCCTGGTGAAAGAGAGAGATTGAGAGCCCCTCGATAGTTTCCTGGACTATCCGCTGGTATTACCTTACCAAAAGACATCTCACACTCAGTCAAGAAAATTACACATATAGGCCTTCCAAACCATTGTGGCCAGATATGAGGCTGTGAGTGATCACCCTATAAGTGCAAAGGAGCAAATTAGATCAGCCTACATTAATACAAATTGTTAATAAACATAATGCGCTACTATCACATCAGACCTCATTAAAGATATCAATAATGGCAGAGTCCGGTTTGATGCTAACAACATTTTTAGTAAGTAACTGTTGGATAGCATCTTGCAGCAGCTCAGGAATGGGCTCGATTTTTGGATCTGCAAAATTTCTCACCCCCAAGGAGTGTGTTTGATGATAAACATGTGGCGGGGGGGACAGAAACAAAACTTGCAGAAAGAACAAAAAGACTGGCTCAATTTGCAAGCATATAACATACCTCTTGAAGTTCCTTCAGCACCAACTTCATCTTCAGGAGGTGCATCTGCAATGGGGACACCAAATTGAATCATCTCTCTTCCACGTCCCTTCATGGGTCTCTTTAGAACAACAAAAGTTTGACCTGTATCAGTAGAGCAATGGAAACAAATTGTTAAACAGGACTAATTGGTGCTAAATATAGCTGTACGAATATTTTACCCCGTTGAGCATAATTTATGCTTTCACAGGTGATAACAGTCAATCAGATTTGAGAGCATAATTTATGTATTATATTCCAAAGCATTCAACATAAAACAACAGAATGACAGTGCATTGTATTCTCACAAGTCATGATCCCAGAAGACTGGTTTAGACAAGCATGAAAGTTCATTGCTTGATAGATTGTTCCTCTTTTTAGTGTCAAAGTAAGAACAAAACAACATTAGCTTGATGGACAATTCCTTAAGTTGGCTTTTAATACAGAAATCAAGGTTTCACAATAATCAAAAGAAGGTGGACCATGTATATCACGACTGAGAGAGCATAAGGAATCCCCAACAAAAACTGTATGATAAAAAAAAAAAAAAACTTAGAAAAAGAAATAAGTTCGCATCGCTGTATAACTTCCTACATCTACAGGTAGACAGATCCTAGTAGATAAAAATTAGAATCATAATCTGACATTTCAAATTTGGAATCTAATGGATAATAATGAAAATATCTCAATATCTACTGAGCGCATCAAACTAATAAGTGGGAAAAAACAGGTATCCATTACTTGTATTAATAGTTGGCAAGCTATTGATTATTACCTTCACAAGCACCTTCCAAAATCGTAAGGACATTACAAATTTCTAGTTAGGCTATATAAAGTTGGTGGTATATCACTTTCCTCTCACGTAACCACTAAGGTTTACAATTATAATTTTATTGGTTGGTTTTTTCGACTTAAAATATAAATCAGTTAACCAGTAATTCAATTTCTACCTAAATTTTTGTGGCATAATTTCAAATAAAATATTAGTCCAGTTTAAATGAATATGTGCTCCGAGCCTTTAGTCAGGCAGGCAGACACACAAATATATGTAATCCATTATCCTTCAAATTTTATAATCCTTGTTTGGTGGTCTTAAACAAACCTGCTAGTTTCCCAAAACAAAAAGGTCTACTAGACTACTATAACTGATCATCATTACATTTAAATTTGATAATACAATGCTAGTTTACACTATAAATAAATGTACTACGACAGTCATTTACAATAAAATACGACGTGATTCAGTCTATAGTGACACCAAACCAAACAAGAAACAGTCAATATAACCACCTTTACTTTCAATATTTCTAACAAAATATTAGCTCCAAAATGTTTCAGAAACTAGTGTAGGAAACAAAAAAAATTCTCTCCTAAGTGAACTGCATGTAGATCTACAGGACGGCTACTTAATCAACATTTCCTGCAGGGAGTGGAGTAGCTTCACTGTATCTTACGTTTCTAGCAGTTTTACTTCAAACTTTGCCAATTGTACATTACGAGGAAAACAGAAAAACTGCAGAGAGCAAAGTCTAATAACACATTGACTAGCCAGTGAATATGCCTAATGCAGACGTTGTTTAGATGGAGATAAGAGCAGTCTTCAATGAACTCCATCACCTTAGCAGACATGCAAAGAAAGACACAACCCAATGGTAGTTTTAAAAGGAAGTTGTGAGGCTCGCCTCATGTGACCTTCTGAGGCTTGCGCCTCAGATCAGTTAAGGCGGTCGAGGTCGAGGCACCTGAGGTAGCTGTGAGGCTACCACCACATGAGATGCAATTCAAAATTGATTTTTTCTCTTTTCCGAGCCTAAAATATAATTGGCTTTGTGAAATTGACTAATTGAGTAAAATATTGATTGAATTTTGTTCAAATTAACCCAATTACAGCTAAAGTGATCAAATTATGGCTAAATTGATCCAATTAGGGCTAAAATTTCACATACACCTGTAGCAAATCACATATATCCCTTCTATGCTCTCTCTGCAATATTCCAATCCACTCTACTCTTTTTTCAACGCAGTAGCATGCCTCTTTCTGTCAATTCAGAGATGTAGGTGGAGATGGATGCCAGAATGATTTGAAATTATTATACTATTGATTTATGAATATTTGGTATTAGGAAGTTAATTGCGATTTTTTAAGAGTTATAACTAATTATGACCATAGTTTCAAAAGGCAGTCGTGAGGTTCGCCTTTGGTAGCCTTGAGTAAAAACCGCTCATGAGGCGCCTTAAAATATCACGAAATAGCAAAATTGAGTAAAATATTGATTAGTTTTTGTTCATAATAACTCCATTATGACTAAAGTGGTCCAATTATAGTTAAATTGATCCAATTAGGTTTAAAATTACACATACTCATCACCCGGTCTATCATAAATTACATATCTCATCTTCACTGCTCACTTACATGTCTCCTCTTCACTGTTCTCTCTCGTATCATGTAACATTTCACTCCACTCCTTTTTGGACGCAGCAGCGACAACTTTGAACTCTTTTTGTCACTTAGAAGATGGAGGTGGAGATGAGATGGATACAAGGATAATTTGGATTTATTGTACTTTTGATTAATGAATATTTGATATTAGGAAGTTAATTGATATTTTAAAGAATTATATCTAGTGATTTTTGATATTCTTTTTCATGTTTTATGATATTTGGTATAATTTTGAGTACTTTATGATATTAGGTATAATTTTTTTACTTTGTTATTTGCACCTCAATTCATCTCGAGGCTTACGCCTTGTGCCTCAATAGAAAAAACACCTCGAGGCGAAAAACGCATTTTAAAACCTTGATTGTGACTTTTGACTTTTTGTGTGTTCTATTATATTTGGTACTCCCTTCATCCCATTAATAACGACCAATTTTCCATTTTGGGACGTCGCACTAATAATGACTCATTTCCTTATTTGGTAAAGTTTAATGGGTTGTTTCTTGGTTTTTGTGTAGTTAACAATTATTGGGTGTTTATTGGTATTCGTGCAAAAAGCAAATGGATCGTTATTAATCGGACAGAGGGAGTATAATTTTGTGCATTTTATAATATTATATATAATTTTGTTACTTTATTATTTGCGCCTCGAATTGTCTCAAGGCGCGCCTCAATAGAAAAAAACACCTCAAGGCAAAATTGCATTTTGAAACCTTGCACAATCATAAGTACATTTTCTTATATAGTTATGAGCAACAAAATGCTTAAATGTATAACTGAATTTATGGCTAAATTTACCAGTTTTGAATTTGATACAAAATATAACTGAAAAACGGGAAAAGCGGAACCAGGTTGAGTTGCACAGGCCTTGCCATAAATAACTATGTTAAACGTACCTTCCAACTGCCCCTTCTTCCCAGCAGTTCTCAAATCACTGACCAAATTATTAAGATTAAAAGTTTCTGAATCATCAAATAGATCTTTGTAGAGCTTCAATCCTTCAGCTATATTAACCTAGAATACAAATGTCAAACCAAATCATATTTGATAACTGAGGGCAAAACTAAGTTCTAGAAAAATTATGTATTGTAGATAACAAGATGAGAAAAGGATATTACTGGTTTTCCATCACATATCTCAGTAGCAATAAAGTATTTTGGAGAAACTTCATGTTTTGATTTTTCTGCTAATAATCCAGATCCATCCACACTGCAAGATCCTGATAATGGGGAAATAACGGGGTCATATCATAATCCAACGCCACCAATTATGAAATTGAGGGGAAAAAACTTCTTATAGATGCTGAATTGTATTATCATTTGCTTAATTGCTTGTGAACCCATTCATGCATGATCTTGATTAAACTTAAACATTTCATACACAGATATAAATAAAAGTTAATCAGAGTGTCAGACCAGCTACCACCTTTCATGACCTAGCCAAAACCTTAAATGTAAATACATATACTTCACACATTCTAAACAGCTAAAGTTTTTCCCACTGGAAACAAATCCAACATGCAATTCACCTTTGGTCATACAAATCATAAAGCTACCGGATTGGTAAAAGTATAGCCAAAAGGATATGGAAACATCTCTGGTGTTGGATTTCAAATTGTACCAGAATCCTCTCCCTCAACATCTGCAGGGGCAACAGCTCCTTGAGTACTTCTCTCTCTCATTGCTGAACCATTTTCTTCAGATTTTTCATTGAATTCTGTCACTTCTTAAATAAGCAATAAAAGGTAACCCATCAGAGGAATATAATTTTTATCTTTTCCCTAACATTATACCAGGAAATGTTGATAGAAAGTGCTTATATATGAAAAATAGTGCAAGATTATGAAGAGTACGTACTTAAGAGCAAAAAGTGAACTACTCAATTTGAAAATACATGTACATATCTAACCATTAGTTTACACAGAGAAACTTGATCCTGAAGAGATAACTCAATTGGAAACCTTACAGTTTGTGATTTCTTCTTAATTCAGTGACTATGCCCCACTAAAGTAAACTAATTCAGCCAAATCAGTACATATGTGTCAGCTTGGCACACTATAATTATAATATGTCATAAAAAAACTGGCAATTTCAGTATTCGCATGTTATGCAACAAGTAGAATACCAGTGAGATCTCAAAGAATAGAGTTTGGTGACATATATCCCAGAGCTCTCAGAGAAAAACTTATACAGTCTTGAACAAAAGTATAAAAATGTTTCCCGCACAAATAGTTTCCATACATGTTTTGTTCATCCAGCAAAATGCAACTTTTTAACTACGCGACAATTGGATCATTAATAACTGATCAGATCCAATAAAGTTCTAGTTACCGATTCAATTCGAAATAAATAACCTTCTAGCAAAACAAAATTTATTACGGAAATCACAATCAAATCCCACCTCTTCGCTTCCCAACAATAGGCATCCATATTTAAAGGAATTTGCGCACACATGAATAAAGATGTGTACTTGATGACATTTAGAGACAGGGAACTTATCCTTTTACCTTCCTTCTCCTCCTCCTTCTCCACCTTCTCCCCTCCGCCCGGGTGCTCAATAATTTTTAGATTGCTTTTAGTGTACCCATTGTTAAGATCCTTCCCATTTATGTCTCCGCCGAAACTCTGCACCTCAAGACCTCCTCTATGTCTACTGCCTCCTCTCCTAAACTCCTTTCCTGGACCTCCTCCCATCCTGGCACCCCCCTCAAACCCCACCCCTTTCTGCTGCCGCTTCCAACCAACCTGCTGCAGCGCGTAAACAACATCAGCCACCGAGAAGTACTGCTGCATATGCAAAATGGGATTCCAATTGAACCTCCTCTGTTGAACAGCCCCTAACACACCATCGTACTCCCCAGGCTCCCCCACCGCCCTTAGATGGTGGCACAACGCGTCGATTATAGCGTTGGAGGCGGCGAATTCACTCCTCATCCACACCAGAAAACCCTCCCTCTCATCCACCTGGTGATACGGCTGCTGCTGGTGGTGGTTGTACCATTGCACGGGGATTTTCTCCGGTACCACCATAGCCCCTGATTGCATTGCCATATCAAAACAGTATAAGTTACAGTGCGTAACAATCGCAATTTCACTAATTACACGTGGAGTAACGTATTCTATCAATACGTAAAGGCGGAATTCAGCTCATTCCGATGAAACAAACAGATCTGCGATCGGCACAAATACGTGAAATAGTATAAATTAAGGAGACAATCGTGAGAGGATTCTTCCCCCGCAATGAGACGCAGTAATAGTTTGTAGTAGTAGTAGCAGCAGCAGTAGGAGAGGTGATTTTCAGATCTGAGAGTGACGTGAGAACGACGAAATTCAGTGCGTTATATTAAAAATGGAGGCCTTTTTTTCTCTTTGTTTTTATAGTGCTCTTTATTCCTTCCTTTCCTTTCCTCTTCTCTTCCAGAAAATATAAACGTGTTGTTTTATTATTTAAAATAAATCCACCTCCAAACTGTAATTAAATTAGTACTTGTGGACAATTTTGTCCTCTCCTTTTTTCAGACAAAAAAAAAAGAGAATAAGAATTTTGGGAGGGTTTTGAAGGTCAAAATTGTCAATGTGTTGGCCTAGTGGTAGTGAAGTTAATGCGCAAGGCTAAGGTCTCGGGTTCGAGTCCTCCGTGTGAGAGGATTTTGAAGGTCAAAATTGCCAATGTATTGGCCTAGTGGTAGTGAGGTTAATGCCCAAGGCTAAGGTCTCGAGTTCGAGTCAACTTTTCGTAGGGGTATTGAATAGTTACGGGTAAACGATTCGCGTGGGATAAGGTAATCACGAAACCTTGACCATTGTATCTGGCAGCTCGTTTAGTAGCCCTTAAAATCCTAATAATGAAATTTAACTAGGATAAACTTCATGTTTGGTAGTATTTTTTTATACTACTTTTGTCTCACCAAATTAGAAATATTTAATTAAAATATTACACTCATTTGAATATAAAATGTACCTGTTAAACGCGGGCCTGCTCTAAATATACTGTTTGGTCAAGGAACTGTGACCGAAGAAGAGGGTAGGTTAAATTTAGTTTTCATATGGGTATCCCAACTTTACCCCCAATCTATCAGAGGCTACATGGCCGCCCTGCTTCCACTACCGCACCTTCGAGCTCAAACTATGCTTCCATGGTTGCCCTACTTCCGTGCTATAGCTCTACATACGCCGTCTTGACGGAGTACAGAGCCGCCAAGAGCTTTGCCAAAAAGCTTCCATGGACATTTTGCTTCGGAGCTCCGCCATCACTTCCATCGCCAAGATCATTGATGTAAGGGAACTGCATCATCTGCAACTCCACCTTTATGGAGGAGTCTCAGGAGAGCGCCTCCAAGAGCTTCACCAGAAAGCTTCCATGGCACGCTGCTTGGCTCCGCTGTCACTTTCTCCGCGAGTTCCTTATCAGCTTCGATTTGCAGTACAAAAGGCCTCGATTCGCAGTACAAAAAGCTTCGATTCGTTGTACTGCAGCTTCGAATTCGAGTAACTCTTTATTGGGTTTGTTATATTTGTTAATTTTGAAATTAATGCTTGTCGCTCATAAAAATTTTTTAAATTTTGTTATTCAAAATCTCAATTGGTTATTCAGAATGTGTGAATTTGTTATATTTGTTAAATATGCTGAATTCGCCGAATTTGAAATTCTTATTAGATTTGTTAAATTTGTTGTGAGAGCTTTGGATCTTCAAGCAGTTTGTTACGAATTTTGTTAAAGATTTCTTCTTTAACATGTTTTGCCTGTGATTTTTTTTTTTTTTTTTTTTTTTTTGTAATTTTTGTGTGGATTTCTATTCAAAATTATAATTTGGATCGATGAACTGATTATTCTTGAAAATTGATAATTTTAACATTTTTATTATTCATAAGGACAAAAATGTATTTTCATCACAACTTAACTAACACATGAAATTTGTTATCTATCTACCAAACAATAAAATTATATCCTTGTTTACTTTTATCTCACCGTCCAAGTTAAATGTTAACTTGACTTGAGGAAACTAACTAGATTAGCAAAGGGCCTACTAATTGAATACAAAAATAGTAATAAAATAAATGAAAGGACCACAAGTAGGTAGCTTGCGCAGTAAAATTTGGCAGTTAGAAACTTGAATCAACCTAAACTAATAAGACAGTGTAGATGCATTAATTAGCAACAAAATAGAATCAACTAAACAAAAAGGTATATTATGATCTTTGTATAAAATTACTATAGAGCACATAGTGAGAAGATAATGTATAATTAGGTAGGGATTAAAATCATTACATTGTATATATAACTATGATGTATAGTTTTTATTATTATATTGTGATAATGCATTTTTAGTCAATATTGAATGCTTAGTTATTTTAATGCATTAATGCATTGTAGAAATTAAATGTATCATTTATAAATTTTATTTATAATGCATATATATGATGTTTCTTAGTTTTTATGTAGCAAACCAATATTAAATATTTATTGATAGTCGTATAAAAAGTAAATAGGTCGTTATTAGCGAGACCATGAAATATTGCATCATGTGATAATACATTTTTAATCAATATTGAATATAGATGTGTTTAAAAGAATTATAACCGTCGGAACCAGATTATAACCGAATTGTAATCGACGATTTAGGGAACTGTATCATTCCCAGCAATTTGGATTTGAACCGTAATTATGTAGGGAATGATTCGGTTTCGGTTCCAAATGTTCGGAACCGTGAACCATCAGTTCCTCAATATTTATTTTAATATGTAATTTATATCTCTAATTCAATTTTTTATTTTATATCATATGAAATCATTGTTTATAACTCACAAAATTACATTTTAAATTGTAAATTCATATACAAAAAAAATACACCTTTTTAAGGCGTTTCTAAAAGAATTGGCGATTCGGAATCGAAATCGGCGGTTCAAAATCAGAACCGTCTTGTACTGGTTTGGTTCCAAACCATGAACCATTAGTCACGGTTCGATTACAGTTTCGAAATAATAAAATGGTGAATCGACAATTCAGTTACGGTTCGAACCATAAGAGTAAACGTAAACACTTCTAATTGAATATTTCACTATTTTGATGTGTTTTATGCATAAATTAAATGCATAATTAATTTTAACAGTAAATTATATAAAAATCAATTATTCAAATTAATTCTTGCTTCTTATCTAATAATGAGTTCTAATTGAATTTGAGTTCTATACATACACACACATTATATATGATTAGTAATTAAATCCACAATAAAAGTAGATAATAGTGTATGACGAGTGCAATTGTACTCGACTTCATACTTTGATGTTTCCACGGCAGCTTTCATCGATATTTAGTATACAATTAGATTTATCCTTGCGCCTTGTATTACGCCAATAGCATCTTATTTTTAAACATTATTTATATTATATGAAATAATATACAAAATAAATTAATTAATTATAATTAATATCATATATTAACTAAAATCAAACATTAACATGTTTATATTGGTAAATTGGTTGTTTAAATTAATTATTTTATATATTTAATAATGATATAATAGTTTTTAAGTTAAAAATAATATATTTAACCGTCTTCATATTTGTAATATAATAAATTTCTATAATGCAAATTAACATATAGAATTAATCGTATTATAATCATCCTCTATATGCATATTTTATGATATTAATATTGAATATTAAGAATTAACATCTCAAATTTAAAATCAAAATTAACACGTATGTATTACAAAATAAAATAAAATATTCTCCAAAAATAACATAAAAATTTTATTTTCCAACAAAACGTAGTGCTAAAAAAATATGGACAAATATATAAAAAATTATCAATCTACATTTAGTTATTATTATTATGAGAGCATAATTAGGAAGACATAAGATAGTTGTAATAGCACTTAAATTATACTTTGAATTAATATAAAAATCACTTCATTTAAATTACATTTGAAAAAAAAATATTGAACATATAATATTACAAATAAATAAAAGAAAAAAATAAAGCAATTTCAACCAACTAAATTTATAAGTGGAAATGAAATGAATAAGCAATATAACAACTATTCTATTACAATTAGAAACATTATATAAATATGTGAGTATATCTAAAGAATCAATATTAAGTTAGTTTAAATTTAAAAATTGAAGTGACAATATAATACTCCCTCCGTCCCACCTCACTTGTCACAAGTGTTTTTGGATCGCATATCAATACACACTTTATTATCTTCTTAATTACCTCCACCTACTTCTCTCACCTACTTTTATACTTTTAATTAATTCATTTTCTCCTTTAACTTTTTTTGACACTTAGAAATTTGATCCAAAAATTTTATGTGTTCAATTTCCTTAATTTTTTTTTATTTTAAATGTTCAAATAAATAAATTTCCTTATTCCCTTATAATCAAATTTTATTAATTTCATTAATTTCTTATGTGAACAAAATAAAATATAAATTAATTCTTTAATTTTGTGAATTGCATAAGTTGAAACATTAAAAAAAAAATACTGAAACATTAAAGCTGAAACATTAAAACACAAACATAGAACATCCCATTAACATAAAACATCAAATGTTTCGAAAATCCCATAAGGAAGGATTTCAATTTTGGCTCCAAGTCCAAACACCCAAAAATTTCATTGCTCCCTCTAAAATTTAAAGAAGGAAAAGCTCTTTATAAAGAGCACTAACATACACCATTAAACCTAATACAATTCACTCAACATACTAAAAAGAGAAAGAGAAAGATGGCTGGGAATAAAAATTTGTCCCAAGAAACAAGAAATGCAATTGTTCAATTCCTCTTCCAAGATCTGAAGAATGGCAGGCCAAAGAGAGGTCGATTCAATGAAGCAGCAGAAGCTTGGAGTTGTAGCAGATGAACCATCAGTCGCATTTGGGCTGAAACCAAAAAACAGAATGAAACAGGTTCGTTGGTTGCAATTCCAAATAAGAGGTTCAATGTAAAAGGAAAAAGGACAGAAATAGATATGCAACTTATTACTAGTTTAGAGCTATTTAAACGCAACACCATAAGAAGGCTAGCTTTAGACATTAATTGCAGTAAAAGTGTTGTTGAGAGATGGGTTAATAAAGGGCTGATCAGGTCTCATTTGAATGCCATTAAACCTGACTTAACAACACCCAACAAGCTGTTAAGAATGAGGTTTTCATTGGAAGCCATAGAGTATGATAGAATACTGAATATCCTAAAGTTCAAAAGCATGCAGAATATTTTGCACATCGATGAAAAGTGGTTCTACATTTCCAAAACTTCTCACAGGTTCTACTTAACACCATATGAGTTTGAGCCACATAGGACATGTAAAAGCAAGAAATTCATCACAAAAGTGATGTTCATGTGTGTTGTCTGTAGGCCACTAATGTCAGATGATGAAACTGTATTATTCGATGGAAAGATAAGTATTTTTCCATTCACAGAAGAGATACCAGCTAAAAGAAAGAGCAAGAACATAGCAACAAGCACCATGGAGACTAAACCTATTGCATCTATCACCAAGGAAGTGATAAAAGCATGTTTAATCTCCAAGGTATGGAACTGTACACATAGTTGTATGAAATGTAATACAAACATGTATGCTATTCAGATTCTTTAAGGCTTTTATTGTCTTGTTCTGTAACTTTTTCAGATTGTTATTCATTATTGTAAACTTAATTTTATTGTCAAATTCTGCCAGTTATCATGTCAAAGTGGTCACCACAAGCAAGCAAAGTGATTTATATATAGCAAGACAATGCAAAGCCACACATAAAGGACAATGATCCAGACTTTAGAGCAGCTGCATCACTTAATGGTTTTCAAATCGGTTTAATTCATCAACCACCCAATTCACCGGACACAAATGTGAACGATTTAGGATGGTTTAGAGCCATACAAAGCTTGCAAACAGAATGTGTTTGCAAGACTGTTGATGATTTGGTAAAGGCAGTGTTAAACTCTTTTGAAAAGCTAAGTGCAGTGACTCTTAACAATGTGTTTTTAAGTCTACAAGGCTGCATGGTGGAGATTCTCAAGGTAAGGGGACATAATTCTTACAAACTACCACACATGAAAAAAAGGTACACTAATCAGAGAGAATAGACTTCCATTGAATCTAGAAGTCTCAACAAAATTGGTGAAGGAGTGCATTGAGTATCTACATGCAGCAGGCATTCATGAAGGGTTGACACAACTAATGCAGATTCTAGATATGTAGCACACAATGACATAGATGAAGTGAAGATGGTGTTTTGAGATGTAAGTGTGCAGACAATAGATTAAGATTGCATAACCATATGTTTGATTAAACATGTTCTTTTTGTGTTTTTGGAAAACCTTTTTGATCAAAATGTAAACTTCATAGTTAGAGTGTTGATCAAACACTTTTGATTGACAATTTAAATTGGTCAGAATGTAATGAAATGTCTTGCTTTCATGAATGGATTTAGATATCATTAGGTGTAGTATCTTGTTCAAATTTGTTTTCCAGAAAACACAGATATCATCACAACCCCACCATTTTTGGTTCCTCACAAAACAGAGCATGAAAACCTCAACATTCAGCTAATCAATCTTAAACCCACAGAGAAACTAGACATCACACGCATCAATCACTTAATCTACACATAAACCAACATCTCAAAAGTCATTGCAATTCATAGATGTGGTGCATGCAGAAATATGAACAAGACTAATCACATCATCTCAGTAATCAACCATCATCTCCCAATCAACAACCAAGCAGCAGATAACATCAGCCATAAACAATAGAAAGCCAAAAACACTACTGCATCAGATAACATCAGCCACAAACAAACAACCAAGCAGTAACAGAATGTGGAAAGATCTCACCCTCTTCCACAATGAGGGAAGCAATGTTTCCTTCTCACAAACCTTTTTAACAGCTCATCAATGAGAGGGCATGTATGGAGTATCAGGACAAGAGCCAGACATGGAACCCCAAAGCTCACGCATCTTGCGCCCAGGAAGAGCTCCCTCTCCCTCAGTCTCATCTACCGAATCATTGGCCTCAGAATCAGAATACAGCAACAGGGGATCCAGTGGAATAGCTCATCCCCGAATCCAATAAGGACCTTTGATGAGGCTGTATTTGTGCTCTGCACATCGCACATAAGGATAATAGGTGGGTGGTGGTGATGAAAATTGAAGAAGAGAACAACCACAAAGAGAAAACTTATCTGCAGCAGTGAAGATCCGACCACTCAGAGGGGCGTAAACTCCAGATTTGTTATCAGTGGCCTCAGATCTAACGACATCCATGGGGGTGGGTAGCGAATCAACCAAGATCTGTTTGATCTTGTCTTCGCCGCAGCAACAACTATTTCCAACTTATTTTATTAAGTTACTCGCAATAGGACGAGATCATTATAGATTAATAAGTTGACCCTAGTCGTATTCTCAAGAAAGGCTAAACAGGGCTTCATCTACGTTGTTCAACAAGAAAGCAATTAAATAATTGTGGGTTTGAATGATAATTAACTAAATTGATTAATTACTTAGGCGAATAAAATTAAAGGAATAAAAAAATAAATTATCTAGGCGAGAATTAATAAAGCATTTAAATCCTAAATCTAAGAACATATAAGTAAAGGAAAGAAATCTTGACATGCTTTAGTTTGATTAATTAACATGAACGAAGGATTGGTATTTAATAATTGGAAATTAATCAAGAAGAAAGCAACAAGAAAGAAAGATATAAAGCAATTAAGAAAGCGATAAAAACTCACTAATTAAACGGAAAATCAATGCATTAAAAAAAGGTCTCCAGGTTTGAATCACGAACGAATCCACAAATTAAAATTGAGGAATGAACTATGGAATGGAAATTCTAAACTACTGTGTTTTCTCTCGTGGTTTTAAAACCCTAGAATGATAGCTTGTTACAATAAATCACGCGTGAGAGTTTAAATAAGGGGAAAAAAAATCCCGCCAGGGTAGAGCTCGCTACCCTAGCTCTCTGTCTTGGAACGAGCTGAAGGGTGCTAGCGGGCCCTAGGGGGGTAGCGGTTGCTAGCCCCCCTCTCTGTCTTTTCCAACTTCGTAGGGCGCAACGGCCGCTAGGGGGGTATCGGCCGCTAGCCCCCCCCCTCCCCCCCCCCCTCTCTGTCCGCTCTAGACAGCGGTCGCTAGGGGGTGGCGCTTGCTATCCCCGCGCTCGGCCTTAGCTGCAATTTCTCCTCTTTTGTGCCCTTTTTATCTCGTTTCTCTTCTCGAGCCTTGTTAACTCCGTTTTGCCGATCTTTACCTATAATGTCACATATGGAAAGCCAAAGCATCAAATCGAATGATAAAATTAACATTATAAACCTAGTATGCGAGAGAAACGAGACCAAAAATTGGATAAAACTGCAACCCTCGGAGACGACTAGGGCACCATTCTGAGATAGATATGAGGTAGAGGAAAGGGCGCAGATAGATCGTGAGATTAGGGTTTCGGGTGAGCGGCGCTTGAATAGAAAGAAAGGAGAGGAAAAATCGTATAGAGAGATAGTGGAGAGGTCTAGAGTGTTCTAGGTTAGGGAATAGAGTGTAGTTAGGTTAAATGAACTAAATGACCATTTACACTCATAATACACCATAATTCATCCCTTTTTGGGAAATGAGACAACTTAAGGGGGACACCCTTATTTGGAAAGTGAGCCAACTAATTTGGTACAGTAATATTTTGAATGGTAACTACATTCCATTGAAATTACTAAAAATATTATTGCGTCTAAAATAACAATAAATTGTAATAATAGTACTCTTGGAAATAGTATAAAAAGGAAAATCATTGAGAAGTATAATGTAAAAGAAATAAAATGATAATAATTGTATCTTTAAAAATAATAAAAATATAGATATACAATAATATAGAAGCAAAAGACTTCTGCATGGAACATACAAAATTGGAGGGAAAACCCATAATTTCGGAGGAAAAAAAGTAAAATAGTAATTTTGTTTTTATATAATAATATGGACGATCCGTAAAATTTGAAAAACAAGCCGGGAGAAAAGAAAGTTCTCCGAGAAGGAGTGACAACGCTCATGTCAATCTATTATAGTGTATGAAGATGTAATCCAATATATTTCTTTTTATAGTTTCTATGAACTACGAGACATGTGGTGGCTTCTCAATCTTAAAATGAGAATGCGGTAATTTTGTGGGAAGCATCTCCTAATAGCCAATGAAATTGAACCACGTAATATGGTCTTCCAATTTCAATTAAAGAATATCCGATCACAGGTGATTTTTTGACATGTCAGACACTACCAGAAATGCGTCTGTTTTAGTCCCAATAAACATGACATAAAATTTTTAGATACGATTACTAAAAAAAGTGTATAAAATAGTGTAAGAATGATAAAGGTGGTAGGATTCACATTTTTTTAAAATGATAACTTTTATTATTTTAGAAATGTGTCAAGTTTAGTGGAACGTTTAAATAAAAAAATTGTGCGAAATTTAGTGGGACGGGGGAAATATTAAACATTGAAGTATATGCAAATATACTCATACGGTATAGTTAAGTGATGAGTATATGTGATAAATAGGGTAATATTTGATTTGCGAATTCATTCATTTATTTGAATGATAAATTTATCCCTTGAAATAATTACTCTTTAAATTCTTTTTTTTATTCATCTCTCCTATCTAAATTAAATTCATTATTATTTTTCTTTTTCATCTCACTCTAAAGATGAATAATATTATCACACCAAATTTGGATAGATAATATTATCCCTCATTAAAATAAGACAAAAGAAAAAAACAATGATCAATTTAGAATTTAGATAAGAAAAATGAATTAAAAAAAAGATTTAAAAAACAATTATATTTTTATCACACATTTTTAATAGATAAATTTATCCCTAAAAATAAGAGAAGCCTATAAAATAAAATCTAAAACACTTCGCTCAAAAAAAAAGACAAGAAAAAGAAGAAGAAAGGAAGAAGTTAGAGAAATGTACAAAATTTACTATTGGCACGTTATATGTGTGGTGGATGGAATATTTTGTAGGTGTATAAATAGAATAAATAAATTAAATGAAGTTGGAAATTAATTTGGTATGTATATTAAAAACAACTAAATGAGATGCATATAACAATTATTTAATATGAAAGCGAAACCCATAGATTGGTAGTTGCCAAACATTAATCTCGCGTATTTTTATTAGCAAAATTTAATTTCTTATTCCATATATAATAGTATTAACAATAGGGGTGATAAACGGTTCGGTTTGGTTCGGTTAAAAATCGAACCATACTTTTAAAATCAAATAAACTGAATTGCTTAAAAACTAAAACCAATCCGACCAAATTATTTACAAAACCAAACCGATCCAAACAGAAATTTAAAATTTAGTTTCGGTTCGGTTTTTAGTTATCCAAATATTATAACTATATATTTTTCTCAACAATAAATTTATTATAATTTGCACTCGAAAATTGATGTCCAAATTATTTCAATAAATACTTTATTCAATCTTACGTATGATAATTGACCGCATGAAATAAATATTGAGAAAATTAATTTATTCAAACACTTTAAATTTTTAAGTTTACTCATTCATATTTTATGTTATTTGTTTACTTTACTCTTAGGGATAGGTGAGGGAAAGTTTGGAAAGTGACGAGTTTGAAGAATTTTTCTTTAAATGGGTTTTGTGTTCTTAAAGAAGTATATAAGTGAAACTAATACTGAATATTAGATTTTATAATATTATCCATAAATTAAATAGGTACATAAATGTTCATATTATAAAACATATTGATAATTATTTCTTAAACTATGTTTAGTTCAAATATTTTCTAATTAATCAATGGTCATCCTAAAATTTGTTCTAAGTAATTTTAAAGTACAAAGATATTAATTAAGTGGAATGTATTTTATTTTGTTATAATTATTGTGACAAATATGTGATTAGATGCGGCGCGACTAAGACTTTGATGATGTTTTAATTGCTCGATTATATATTCAAGTTCAAGGTTTAAGGTGTGGTGATTTATTTATGTTATGTCGTTGATTATTGTTGTCCATTTTAATATTATGTGTTGGCCATATGTGTTAATATGAAACTATGTTGGTGAGTACAAAGGCCGTTATTCAAAGTTGCCTAAAGTTGCTCTCACTCTATGTTATGTGCAAATTATGTTATGTCGACAGGGGCCCCCACCAAATGGGTCCAAAACGTCACGGTTCTTGGTATGCCACCGTGCGAAATTAAGTCTATGTTATATGGCCATATGTGTTTACCGTTTTATTAACGTGGACAACTCTTGCATAATATCACACACTGAGTATATTTTTGTATGCTCATTCTCCACATTAACATTTCAGGTACTTGAGTTCGAAGGCACGTGGAAAGTCGAATGACATATCATGATATTCAAGAAAAACTTTATGCACTTATATATTAAGTACTTTTGTTATGCATTTCTATCTTAAATACTTTTGCAAGAAATGCTAGACTTGAAAGTATGTGTATTTTGATTGACTAGCAAGACAATATTATTATGCTTAAGTCCATTCACTACTAGAAATTCGCTTATAGATGACATTAAAAACGGGTCATATATATACCTAAAACAATGTCAAGTATACCTGTCTCATCTATGAGGCGCTCATAGATGACATTTTATTAGTGTTATAATACGTTCATAGATGACATTATTATATTTAAACATGACACAAAAATAATGTCATCTATTTTGTTATACTTGACATTTTTTATATGTCATCTATATTAAACAAATATGTCATCTATAAGCGGCTAGGCAACACATTTATGTATAATATATGACATTTTCGTAATGTCATGTATAAGTCAGAAGATGACATTAATATAATGTCATCTATATAAAAGTAAATTTAACATTTTTCATATTTTTAATTGATTTTCCTGTTTTCAATAATTTCGTTTATGCCAATATAATTTACGAAATAAAATAATACTACCATAACAAATTTTGTACGAACACTAAAAATATCCAAATCAAAATGCATTAATCATTCAATATTAAAATCGTACATCCATGTCAAATTACTAGAAATTTAGGTTAATATTTTGAATCCACATTAACTAATACTTAAACTAGTACATGACAAACCACAAAATAGTACTAGTTCAAATCACCAAGTCCAAGATCCACAAACTTCTCATCGAACAATATTTGCAAGACTTCATATGTCAATCTACAAGCAAAGTAAGATAAAGTGAGATTTGTTTTATTTTTTTTAGTTAAATAAGTGAAAAGTAGTAATAAAATTGAATTGAGTTATTTTACTAACCTATTCAATAACATCCATTTCCTCTCCATTTTCGCAACGAACTAAGTAATGACAAGTAGATCAAAATCTTAAAGACTTATTTAGGCTAGCAAATTATCAATTGTTCACTTATATCTCAACTCAAATAAATCAAGATAATCTAAAAAAAACAGATAAGGA
The DNA here is from genome assembly GCA_026898415.1 of Leonotis leonurus. NCBI lineage: Eukaryota > Viridiplantae > Streptophyta > Magnoliopsida > Lamiales > Lamiaceae > Leonotis > Leonotis leonurus. The sequence goes on along the minus strand of JAPKLX010000014.1, from coordinate 3,172,106 downwards.
GGAGAGAAAAATTAACTAAATCAACTAATCCAGAAACATATATAATGCATTTGCTCTTACGTCACTATTAAAACATAAAATCCAATATTTTTATCAAATTTGTATTGGATGGGTTGCTAAAGAATGATATCATTTATTTATTATTTTTTTAAGAACAAAAAGTCTAACTATACGTGAATCACAATCTATAACCATTAGAAATGATAATGACAAAAAATCAGCACTTACATTAGCATATAATTATCATAAATTATGTTAAGTAGTTGAAGAGGGGAGCTCATGTCTTGATTGAGTTCATAAGAGGGGGAAGGTGAACCATATTGAGACTGGGAGCCTAGACAAGTCAACTATTCTTATGTCAAGAAAAAAGATATATATACATACTTTAATTTTTCATGTTATTACAGTAAAGGAATCGTAAGTTATAGTGCAAGCAAGATTTATGTTGACATACACATTACACATTAAACAAGCAAAGTGAAAGAGCAAGTATCGCGTCCCCTCCCGGCCCCACTTTATGTGAATGTAGAGCTAAATAGATACCCGACACAATTTGTCTAATTTGACTTCATTATATATTTACATAATTTGTCTAATT